>PVIC010022824.1:0-27371 GCA_004025085.1 Thryonomys swinderianus
GGTCCCCTTTTAGTGAAACTTAGGGTGTTCTTAATGTTTTGAAGTTACAGGCAATATACTCTTAAATTACCTTTTGAATATGTCACTTTGTCATGGATGTCATGGATGCTTGTGTAAAGTATGGGTCAATCACATTACTGAGTTACTCTGAGAATTCTAAAAAATATTTTCATCAGAATTATATTATCAAAAAAAGGAAAATAGGAAAAACATGAGGAAATACACTGAGTCTGGCGGTTGTTAGGTGGTAAGAAAGGCCATGTGTTTTCCTAGACACATCAGCGGTTCTCTTTCATAATCTCCGGGGTGTGGAGCAACCCCAAAGAATGGGCCGGAAAGAGGGAGCAGAACCGGGCGGCCAGCCCCGCGCTGACCGTCAGCCGCCCTCCCCGCCGGAAGTGCACGCTGGGGAGGAAAGGCCTCGGGGCGCAGCCCCCGGGGTGGGAAGCACCTCGTCCTGACAGCTGTGAGAGGAAAAGGTGTTCTGGGCTAGAAACTGATCTCCAGAGAGGAGACCCCATCGGACAGGCTCAGACCCTCCAAACCTCACTCGGATCCCTTCAGCGCAGCGCTCCGGGGGCACCCCCCCAGGGTGGCAGCAGTGGGCACAGCCCCGGAAGGCCACCCTGCTGGCCTGCAAGGGTGCACGACCGCCAGAGGTGACGGCTGGGTCTGGGTTTCCCCCGAGTTTCTTCGCTTTTAAGGGAAGACTCTCCCAGCTTCGCTGACCTGCTGTGTATCAGGCAGAAACCTGGAAACGCAGGTTTCAGGGGCCTCTGCAGAGCTGCCCAGCGCTGCCAGCTGAGCGGTAACCAAGTCTGCAGGGCAAGGCCCTGGGCAGGAAACGCGGTCTGGAAGGGCTGCTTCGAACAGACCCGCTCTGCGCAACGGTTCAGACGAGCAATCCTCCCCCTCCTTCTTCCCATTCATTCATTTATTCATTACAATCTCTGCTCACTTTTCAGTTTAAAAAATAGGTGGGGAGCCGGGCGTGGTGGCTCACGCCTATAATCCCAGCACTTGGGAGGCAGAGGCAGGAGGATTGCTGAGTTCCAGGCTTGCCTGGGCTACATAGTGAGCTCAGAGCCAGCCTGAACTACAAAAGCAAGACCCTGTCTCAAAAAACAAAAACAAACAAACAAACAAAAAAAATAGGTGGGGAAATCACTGCATGTGGTCAGTGAGGATTTTCAATTCAACCAGAAATAAAAAAAAAAAAATTCAGGATCCAGTAGAAAGTAAAATTTTCTCGTGTGTGCATATATTAACTTTACAGTTGATAGTGACCATATTTGCAAATGACTTGTCAATTAGTATCACAATAAGGTAAGTAAATACGTGTACTTATCGAGAAGCTTAAAAGATGAGGAGCCTGGGAGAGGCTAAGGTGACACAGGAACCATACTGCACAGTTTGTGGGAACATAAACTAACACAACAATGAGGGGAATCAGTGGGTCGGTCCTTGGAGAACTAACATCAGAAATTCCTGCTATCCCCTTCTAGGCATCTCGTCTTTTTTTTGAGACAGAGTCTCGCTTTGTAGTTCAGGCTGGCCCTGAGCTCACTATATAGCCCAGGCAAGCCTGGAACTCAGCAATCCT
Organism: Thryonomys swinderianus; assembly: GCA_004025085.1. NCBI lineage: Eukaryota > Metazoa > Chordata > Mammalia > Rodentia > Thryonomyidae > Thryonomys > Thryonomys swinderianus. Next base: position 1,604 of record PVIC010022824.1, read on the forward strand.
CCTGCCTCTGCCTACCGAGCGCTGGGATGACAGGCGTGAGCCACCACTGTGAGCCCTGCACTGTGGTATGTGGCATTGACTGCTGGTGGGCGTGAGTCTCCACACCCGGCATTCTATGTTGTTTCCAGGATCAAACTCAGGACCTTGTGCTCGCTCTTGAGGCAGGCCCCCGGAACCACGGAGCTAAATCTCCGGCCCTCTAGGCATCTTTTCTAAACAGCTTAAGAAATCATAATACAGTGGCTTACGCATGCTAATGTTTACAATGGCTCAGATCTTGGAAGCTACCTTATATCCATCAATAGATACATAAAATGGAGTATCTATACATAAGGGGATACTCCTTGGTCATCGAGAAGGACACATGGGAGACACTGTAGGAAAAGGGACGATCCTGGAAAATATACTGTAGAATGAAATAAATGTGACACACAGGCTTCTGAAGCACACAGTATCTGTCCCTCATCTGGACAGGAGACTGGATGGGTCTCTTCTGGATGGGAGGGGCTCCGGGAGACCAAGGGCTGGCGGAGGGCGAGCGCGGGGACAATAAGGACACGCCATGCACGGAAATCCACGAACCTCAATGAAGACAGACATCATATTCCATAAACATGAGCTAAGAGTCACAGGATCAACAGGAATGAAAATGGGGAAGGGATGTCAGAGGAGGACGGAACAGAGTTTGAAAGGGATTCCTAAAAGCAAGTGGGACTATGTGCACGTGCCACCCCCCAAGCGACTGTAAAGTGCACGCAGGGCAAAGATGTACCGTCCTCATAAAAAAGTAAATCAGAGGACCAGAGATTTTTAGCTCAGTGGTTCCAGCGCCTGCCTTGCAAGCACAAAGTCCTGAGTTCGATCCCCGGTAACCACATAGAATGCTGGGCGTGGTGACTCACGCCCACCAGCCATCAGTACCACATACCACAGTGCCGGGCGTGGTGGCTCACGCCTGTCATCCCAGCACTCGGGAGGCAGAGGCAGGAGGACTGCTGAGTTCCAGGCTTGCCTGGGCTACGTAGTGAGCTCAGGGCCAGCCTGAACTACAAAGTGACACCCTGTCTCAAAAAAAAAGTAAATCAGCAAAAATTAAGATCACAAATAAATCTGAAAGTCCCTCTGCTCCCTATCTACAGTCTTGTCCCTCTTCTCCTTCTCCAGATAAGAACCTCAGCACATCATTCCAGACTTAAAATATCTTTATGTGCAGACACAAAGGCATGTGTGTTATTTTTCATAAATAATGATAACATCCTACTGTGAGCCAGCCTGTGGAGGTCCAGGATCCGCCCTAAGAATACACCATCTCACAGAACGGAGCCCTTCCTGGGCTGAGGACACACAGCTCCACGGCCCAGGACCACAGCACTGCTGCGAGAGCACCCTACGCAGGGGTCCCTGAGCGCGAACACTAGAGGCGCAGGAAGGGAAGTGGGCAGACAAGGTGCCAGTCTGTTCTCCACCACTGTGACAAAATACCCACGGCTGGGCAATTTATAAAGATCGAAATGTACTCCTTACAGCTCTGAAGACCTTATAGTCCAGGGAAGCCTCCTTACTGCTTGGTCATTCCACAGAGAAGAGGACGAGGAAGAAAACTTGGAATTCCTAGCCGCAAGCCTTGTACAGTCTCGATTAAGCCATTCGTGACCATGCGATCCTCACAGCCTAAGCATCTCCGAGGCCCCACCCCTTAACATGGTGCTAGGGATTCAGCTTCTAACACAAGCTCTGGGGCACAGTCACACCACTGTGTGATGCCAAGACCCAATTCCCTTGGCAGTTTGCTACCCTGCTCTCCGCATTTTCTACTTCCTGGATGACTTTTCGCTACTAGGGAGCATTTGGCGCTGGCCAGGACTTGCCTTGTTTGTACTGACCAGCGGGCCTGCCTCGAGCCCAGCAGCTAACACCTGCCCCCGGGGAGGCTTGGTCTTTCTTCTCCCCTCCCCTTCATCGTCACACGGTTGCTTCCACTTCCCTGGCATCCGCAGGGCAGGGGTCCCGGGCTGTGTTCCCACGTTTCCCCTCCATCTGAAGCTCACATCCCCAGCTACGCATCAGAATCAATGGAAGCTTCTGGAAATGACGTGAGCCCGAGACCACTCCCCAGAGGTCTGCGGGGAGGAGCCCCCAGCTAAGAGCACTTTTTCTCAAGGCCAGACACCCTAACATGGCTCAGGATGGAGATCTGCTGCCCGAGGCTAGTGGTTCTCAACGTGGGCTCCCCTTGCCCCACTCGCCGTCCTCTGCCAGGTGGCCTCCTCCTGCTCACGCCTGCACACGGCTCTGCGCTCCTCCCTGCAGCGGGGTCTCCCGTCCCGGACGCCCGCAGCCTCACCGGAGCGCCTCTGCTGTCCTGGCCCCACGTCCCCACACCGCTGCCTCAGTGAGTGAGTCTGCTGCCAGCTCCCCAGACCCTCTACCTCCTTGATGATTTTCTGCCAGTAGAAACTATCCTGCTGTGAGGAGCCGGGTACGTGTCATTTTCCACAGGTGCATCTGTCACACGGTGTGAAGCTACACTGCTGGGCGGAAGGTGACCTGACCGTTCTGATACATATTATCAGGTTGCCTTCACTGGAGCTTGGCTCATTTACACACTCAAAGACAACGTGTAAGACTTCCCTAAAGCTTAACTGAAAGCTGGGGTGACTGACCATGTTTTCAAACTAGATACTGATTTTCTGATAACTGATAAGATAGTAGCGGTATGCTTTTAAATTTTTCTTTTTTTGAAGAAAATGAAGGATCTGTTCCTATGCTGCTGCCATTGCTATTTCCTTCTTTGTGATATGTCAGTTGATAACACTGAAGCCTCTTCTTGAACGTGGAAATCTGTGCGATGAGCCGACAGAAGGACAGGCATTCTTTCTGGATGTCGTCTGACTTCTGGTCCGGTCACCCTGTGCCACTGTCTGAATGTGCCCGCCGGAAGCGTGTGTGGGAAATGCGACTCTCAGTGGAGGAGCTGGGCGGTGAGGACTGATGCCAGGTGGGCAGCCCACGAGGCAGAGTGAACAAGCTGTGGGCTCCTTTCCCTCTCCTCCTCGCACCTCCCACAAGGGTGTGATGCTCCTTCCGAGACGCCAGCACTGTGCCCACACTTCGCAGCCATCCACAAGGAAGCCATCGAGTTTCTGCTCCGTGTAAGACACCAGGCTGGGCTGTTCTGTGATAACAACATAAGGCGAAGAGGTAATATCTCTTCTCAGGCGCAATTTATTTTTGTCTGTCTTCTAATGAATGAGGTTAAGTAGTTCAAGTTTTTTTTTCTTTTTTCTGACAGTTCGTGGACTTTGAGGCATAATCAGAAGTCTTTCCTATGATGAACAGAAAGTAATTCTTCCTATTCCCTTTTACACCAGTTTTGGTCTGTTCTTGGTCCACTTAACGTGCATCAAGTATATACTGGAAGTGTGAAGCACCTGTTTGTACGTGTGCGCGTTAAGTCTTCTCTCGTATCCTGCACTGCGGAGTCTAAGCCCTGTCTGTCTGAGAAAACATCTCATCAGAAATTCATTGCTTACAGATATGCTTTGGATTTTCTAGTCTCTTCCACAGGATTTTTTCTATTTACAAATGAGCATAAACCTGTAGGGGTTTATATTTTATTTTAATATTCGATGTTAATACTAGAGTCTCTATATTTCACCTTCTCTTTCCAAATAAAACTTTGGGTCAATTTGTCTCAAACAAAACCAGTACAATAGAAATTACTAGTTGCTATTTCTACTGGGTTCCGATCATGAACAATCCTCGGGACTCGGAGCCCTTCCGATGCTCAGTCCTTTATCCCGGTCATTCTGAGCCTCCTCCAGGGACCCGCCCAGCCTTCACGCAGGGGGAGCTTCTCGTCAGCTCCTACCCAGGTTTCACTGCTGCCGTCTGTGGGCCTTTCACGCTTCGCATCTTCCGCCGCAGGGGTATTTGTGCATCTGGAAAAGTGCTTTCCACATGCTAATTCTGGAACCCACTGTTGGCGCGCCTCTGTGCCCCGCAGCCTGGCTTCCTCGCCAGGCCTGCCCGACTGCCTACCGTGTCCTCGGGCTGTGTCCATGCTTCGCCCCTGACGCCGCCGCCTCTGCACGCTGTGGCACTCCAGCGCCGTTAGCCGCAAGGCAGCTGGAGGGATCTTCCCAGCGTTAGCCGGTGCAGCTGCTGGACCTGAGGCTGGGAGTCAGGGCAGGGGCTCCTTCAGCTCCTATTCTGGGAGTCGCAGAGCACAGATCAGGCCCGTGTTCAGCATGTGCCAGGCCCCTGGGGAGGGGGAGCTGTGCGCACGAAGATCACTGGCCTGGGCAGAACTCAGCCCGCAGCTCGCTTCCCCTCCAGAGCACAGAGCGCCCACACGCAAGCTGCGGCGGGGTCCCGCGTCCCCCGCTGCAGGAGCCCCAGCCCAGGGCCCCTCTTGGGCTGTTCTTACACTTCAGCCGCCAGGGCTCCTCGGGGTCCGAGACACCCCACTTTCCTTTCCAAGCTCCACCTCAGCCTCTCTTGCAATCTTCAAGGGGGAACAAGTATTTCTCTACTTATTCAATTTTTTTCTTTAAATAATTTTTTACATTAATTTTATCTCTACTGATTCACCATAGGGAATTTGTTTCTGTACATAATATATTTTGATTCTTTTTTCCCGTTTCCCTCTCCTCCCTTAAACCCTTCTCCCCCATATTTATAAAAGCTTTCTTTCCATTTTTCTGCTTTTTTCTCCTTTCCCTCTTTTCCTTCCCCCTCCAACCTCCTCATTCCCCTTCTCAGTTTTTTATTCCGAGCATTTGTTCCCCTGTGTGCAAAATATATACGCTAATTTTCAAATAATGAAACACGCTGAGTATTACAATGGATGGCTGAAATTCGCAGGGGTAAACTTCCTAAAGCAACTGTAAACTAAGAAAAACAGCATTTTAGAAATGCTCAAAAAATGTTCATACATACTCATTTTATAGTTTAAACCCTAAGTGTGCTGTGTTTCCCAATACTGTACCAGTGAAGCCTTAGAAAGTGCAGGGCATTTTGGTGGCATCGCAGGGATCTCGGGGCTTAAGAACAGAACCCAGAGCACGGGAGCCGGTGACATGCAGTACAGCTCCGTGCTAGGGTGCGAGAGCGCATGTGCATATGGGAGATGGGCTACAGGGCGACAGCCAATCAGCAGCGAGGAGAACTGAATACCGCTCTCGGATTGGCTACTTGCGAGCCTCCTGCCGAAGAAACCATTGCGGAGGACCCAGTATTTGCCGTTCCTATGAAACTGCAGGGGTTTCCCAGAACAAATTACTAGTTAAATTCTAGGGAAACGTCCGCGAACAACTGAAGACCGAACTCTGAACACAGCTTCACAGGGCTGCACTGCAGAAAAGCCGAAACTCATCTGTAACTTTTGCAAGATTTTTCGCTGAGGATGGTGATGCTAACCTGTATTTTCCATATATAGTCTCTTTAAGAAGAAAAAAAAACATGATTCATTTAAAATTAATATCTATTATAAAAATAAACAGTATGAAAATGAATATAATAGCAATTTAAAAGTATAGGTGATTTTCACAATTCCCAGTCCCAAAGACAATCAGTGGTCATAGCTAGATGTGCAAACACCATTTTAGACTTTATGAATGCACATTATATTCTAGCATTGTGCTGCTTTATTTTGCTTTTACTCTTCTGAGGCCTGAGTAGGTAACACCACATCTTGGACACATTTATAGGCCAAACACATGGCTCTTTTTTAACAACCATCTCACCTGTCATGAATGTCCGTCTCCCGCCAGCTCCTTCCCTCGGCAGCAGGGCCGTGCAGGGCCGTGGGGGTTCTGAACGTGTTCAGCTTTCTTATGAGACCTCTGCACTCCCGGACACAGCCAAAGCCTGGGCAGAGACCGGCACTTCCCAACCGCAATCTCCATTTTGTTGGGGAAGCGGGCATCAAGCGTCTGTAAGTTCCTCGAGTCCCCGGCAGCCCAGACTTATGCTCAGGATTGGCCTGCTGGACTTCAGGGTCCACCTAGGAGAACTTGTGGAACCGCAGGAGCCAGACGCTAGGCACAGCCGCCGCCACCAGCACAGGGGCCAGCAGGGAGTTGCCCCCCCCCCCCCCACCGTGCCTGCTTCTTTGTAACTGTGCCCCTTGCACACAGCCCAACAGCAGCTCAGTTCTATTCCAGTTATCTGGCCATGAATGTCAGACCTGTTTCGAGTGGAGGAAAAAAACCCCGCAAAACTGATTATTTTGCCAACATCTGATAGGGACCCGCTGGGCACTAATTACCAGTCTAACATTTCAGGAAGCCATTCATTATGTGCTCCTGGTGCCAGCTGACACAACGCTGTGCACGGTGCATGTGCCACTTGCAACAGGGATGGACCTGATCTCGCCTGTCTTATTCCAGCTCCAGTTAACACATGCAACGTAGCTACATTTTTTTGCCCATTTCAAATTTATGCGCATCTGTTTGGAAAATGCAATTATTCCTCCCTGCCACTAGCCCCTTCCCACGGCTCTTGGCAGTCAGAGCAGCTGAGATGGTGTGCAAAGTGCTCTGAAGACCTTCTGTGGAGAGGACCCCAAATGAGGCCCTCGCAGGGCACTGCCAGCCGCACCACCTTTAGAGCTCTCAGGCGGCCTCTCAGCCGTGTGAAGGCTGCACGGCGGCGACTCCAGACACCGGAGCAGCGCAGAAACCACAGGATGTACGGGGAGCGGGCTCCAAAGGAGGCTGCTGGCGGGAACGCACCGCAGGCCTGGGCAGCCACGGCCAGCCTTGGGCGGCTTGGACCGCGCTGAGCAGGCCGAGGTCTCTCCAGTTCCGACGGCTGTGATGGCTCAGTTCTGGCTTTCGCATCTCCACTCCTGGAAACTGCATTCTTCAGTTTCACTTTTTTTGTGTGGTACCGGGGATCGAACTTGGGCCCGTGTGCTTCCAAGGGAGGCGTGGTACCACTTGAGTTAAATCCCCAGCTCCGGTTTCATCATTTATTATACATAAAGCTTGGTACTGCATAAATATGCATGAGAACCACTATGTACAGATAGCTGGAAATACACGTGCTGCAATTAGCCCAGCTCTGAGACCTGCTCGGCTGCTGCCAGCTGTGCCATTTTGGCCACGTTACTGACCCTTTCTGGCCTTCATTTCCTCCTCTGCAAGGTGGGAACTGGGTGTTTCATTAGGTTGTCAAGAGGGCTAAATATGGTATTATCCATTATTCCCAGAAGTAGCAAGCATTACAAGAAGTACTATTAGGACAAGGAATAAACATTATTTAAAATATCATTTAAAAATTATAGTAAACAGCCCAGCGTGGCAGCTCAGGCCTGTAATCCCAGCACTTGAGAGGCAGAGGCAGGAGGACTGCTGAGTTCGAGGCTTGCCTGGGCTACATAGCAAGCTCAGGGCCAGCCTGAACTACAAAGCGAGACCCTGCCTCAAAAAAAAAAAAAATGATAGTAAACATCATTTAAAAATTTCATTTAGCCAGACACAGTGTCCCAAGCCTGTAATTCCATTTTCTCGGGAGGCTGAGACGGCAGGATCATGAGTTTGAAACATAGTAAGACCTGATCTCAATAAAAATTACATTTTGTGTATGTACAAAACTGGCTTAGCCATGGTACTGAGGCAAAGTTCTAAGATAATTACAGTTTCCAATGTTGCGTGCTGTACTAAGCAGGGCAGTAGTATGGACCGAGGCTCTGCGCACACGTATGGCCTTAAGTCTCCCCACCCAATCGGGAGGACCAGGAAGCCACTGCGAGTGGACGTCTAATACTGGGGGGCTCTCAACAAATGCTTGTTGGACGGAAAAATAAAGGGTGAGTAAATGATAGGACAGAATATTGTCTAAAAAATGAAAAAAAATTATCTACCATATAGAAAGTTGTGGTTGTTTATTTACGTTCTGTAGTCAAAAAGAAATTTTGTCTTTTCTATGTAGAAGACTGCTAGGGAAAGAAAAGTCCTATACTTGAGAAAATAAACCCTAATTTGGACTCACATGAAATGTTTATTTAAGTAGACCATAACAAAGAGTAAATCTGTCTCCCCAAGATTTTAGTTTTTAGGAGGGTGAGGGGCTAACAGCAATGATGGGTACGAAAAAAATTAAAGACACATAAACACACAGCAGGAGAAATTACAAGGAAGGCGTCTAAGTTCAGTGGGGCAGGTCAGCGGGCGAGGAATGCTGGGTCCTTGTGCTCCGGGGCTCCCGGTACGTTCCAGTGATACCACGAACCTGAACAGTAGACCTGGGAGACACTGAGCTCCACGGTCATCCACCAAGTCACTTTCTCAACACTGCACAAGGCCAATAAGAACTATACCTTTTTCATTTTTCCTGAGTTTTTTTGAGACAGGCACTCCTTGATCTTCAACTCACTATGTACCTCAGGATGGCCTTGAACTTACAGTGCTCCTCCTGCCTCAGCTTCCCAAGTGCTGGGATTGCAGGCATGCACCGCCATACCCTGCAGTATTGCCACTTTTAGGACACACACAGGACAGGAAAACTGCTTATAGAGATGTAATTCTTTCTAGCTCTGCAAAGCAGGTACAGGGTCCTCTGGGCCATGCTATGGCCATGCACGCTGCAACCCCAGCACTGGGGGCTGAGCTCGGGGGCTCACAGCTTTGAGCCCAGCCTGTAAAACCCAGCAAGGCAATGCGTCAAAACAAAAATAATAAAAACAGGGCTACACAGAGCTTTGTATGAAGGCTCTGCGTTCAAATCCCAGCACCATAAACACAAAACAAAACACCCAGCGATCCCAGGATTGACTCAAAATACAGTAATAGCCGCTAGCAAGTCCCCTCTGGAAATTTCTGATTCTAGACCAAAAAATCACAGTCATTCTGGGCCGGAGACTTAGCTCAGTGGTTCCGCACCTGCCTAGCTGGCAAGCACAAGGTCCCTGGCTTGATCCCGAAAACCACATGCGGTGATATGCTATTGGGTGTGGTGGCTCACGCCCACCAGCAATCAGTACCACACCCCACAGTGCAGGGTGTGGGGGCTCACGCCTGTCATCCCAGCACTCGGGAGGCAGAGGCAGGAGGATTGCTGAGTTCCAGGCTTGCCTGGGCTACACAGTTAGCTCAGGGCCAGCCTGAACTACAAGACCTGTCACAGTAATTCTGACCAAAGGAGGACACACCTTTGCACGTACAGTGATACTCTAGGAGACAGCGGTCACTGCATGAGCTCACCAGCGTGTGAGAGCAACTCTGACAGATCAAACGAACACTGCTTTGAAAAGCAGAGCCACACTGGCGATAGCACATACGCACTTCAGAAATGTTCGTGTGGAAGGGGAACAAGGGAGTGGGGGGGGAGAGGAAGGAAGGGGCACGACAGGAAGAGAACAGAGGGGAAAAGACGGGAACTAGACTTCGGTACATGAGGACGGCAGGGCAGGGGGAAAGCAGCGAGCGCCTCCGTGCACAGGTGCAAATTCCCGGTGCCGGATGTGATCATTACAACCAAAGGTACCAATAAAAATACACACACTTTTTAAAAAAGAAATGGTCAGTCACTAAGTACTTGCTACGTACCGTGGGGAATATATAGGTAAGAGGGAGATTTGACCTGTGCTCTCCTGTAGCCTAAATTCTAACAAAGGTCACCACCGCCGCCCACCACCGCCTCGCACTGCCGAGGGCAGGCGCAGCCCCGGGCTCAGGGAGTGCGAAGCTCTGCTGCGTCTCGGGCGCCTCTGCCCGCGCCAGGTCCGGGGGCACAGTCGGACACGTCTGTGCGCGGTGTCTGCTCAGCAGGCAGCGAAGCTGCGGGAACACACGGACAGAGCGGGAAGCGCTTGGGGGCTGAGCAGAAGCCCTCGCCTCCCCAGTCTGCACCCCGGAACCACAGCGGGCTGCGGGCACAGGGCCCGGGTCTCAGCAGTCGCACAGGATCCTCGCGGGCTCCTGCTGGGCTCTGGGAGAGCCCGCGAAGACCGCACGACTTCGGAGACCTGCTCTCAGGTGGTTCTGTTATAATAAAGCCACAGCAGACACTTGGGACAACTGCCTCGAGGGGCTCAAGAGGAGCCACCCAGAACTTGAGGCGGAGCCACGCGCTGCGGCCCCTCGCCCTCAGTCCCCGCGCACAGGCTGGAGCGCGCCGGGGAGCTCCTGCGAGGCGGCGGCTCCGGACACAGACACCGCCAGCTCGGAGGGTCCTGTGACGCTGGCGAAGTCTCCTCACTTTGCTGAGGCTCGTTTTTGCCAAAAAGAAAACAGGCACAGATCCGCGCAGGCAGGACTCTGAGGACTGATTCACAAGAAGGAGGAAATCAGTGAAGAGACGTTGATGTTACGGTCACGAAGGTGCCATAAACTACTTCCTCCACCTTAGGGTCCGCTTGAAGCCAGCAGCTACAAGAGTTCAGACCACCCCCAGGGCCTCTGCCCTCACAGCGAGAGCGCCCACTCCCACCCTGCAAACAGAAACTGGTGCCCCAGGTCACACAGCTCTGCCACCGCAGCAGCCCGTGGGCTCAGGGCCACCCGGCACCGGCACTGCCTTTCCCGAAAACGGCAGCTCGCCCCTCAGGAAACCGCTCGGCCGAGCCTCACTCCTGCTCCTCCCTGTCCCTGGCGTGCGGGGCTTCCCTTTCTGTGGAAATCTGGCCTCCCTTCCGCTCCACTTCCTGCCTGGACCCACACGGCCGGCTTCATCATCCCCATCGACTTCAGCCAGTGACTCACGTCAGGCAGCACGTCGCTCCTCTGGGACCCGGTTCTCAAGCGCCAGCCAAAGGAGACTTCCACCCTAAGCCCCAGGGAACGAGCAGCTCGGAAACCCTCCCTTCCCAAACCCCAAGTGACCCCAGAAGGCTCTGCATCGTCAGCGTCCGACGTCTGCGAGGACCCGAGGCCCCAACGGACTGCGCACCCACGTCACCGAGCGGCTGGGCAGCACCCTGGAGCCCAAGCCGAAGGCCCGGTCCGAGAGGCATTTCGTGAGCAAACGGGGTGCCGAGGGAAGGACATGAAGAACCAGGGAGCATCTGAGGTGATTACCAAAAAGCTTCAGAAAGAGCAGCTCGTCAACGGGAAAACACACAGAGGCAAGAAAATGGAGGCAATTCTCTGATGACTCCTGTCCGCCTCACTCCAAAGACCAAACCCCCTAAGGCCAGAACCACGGCTGATCGTGTATCCATCTTACATAGGAATCACAGAAGCACAAACCTGGACTTGTCCACACGTGAACATGTGAAGGGCGCGACCGCTTGGCGCGGAGGATGTGCGTGGCGGTTCTGATCGCAGCTCCCGGCCCAGGTCGCCGCCTGGGAGGCCCCGGGGGCCTAGACCTCCCGCCCCGCTGCTCTCCCGGAACGAGTGTGTGGTAACAGAGGCGTTTTTTAAACACCCTAAACAACATCCAACCTCATAACGATGCTTTGGAAAGAGAGTAGAGTTCACACAGGCAAAGTCGCTCCTACATAGAAGACATTTCCATGTTTGGCTTCAGCTTATCAGAGGGATTCAAATTGAGAGAGAAGAAAATCATTCCATGAAAATGCACAAAGTCTTATTTTGTGAATAATTTTAATATAAGTACTGTATGTTCTCCTTGAATCAGTTCAGGTTGACTTCATGAGAGTTTTCACTTCCGTGTTAAACTCTCAGCAGCTCGCGGACACGGACCTGTTACCGTGAGGTTCTGACGTACGACAAACAGAAAGGCAGCAGATACTAGGAGAGATGCACTTTAGTAAATCACTTCGAGCCTTGGCGATTTCAATGCTCAGAGCCCTTTCGACCTGGACAATTTAGACCCCGTCTCAGATGTTTTCTCAAAGGGGGTGTGTGGCTCCGTGGTGTCGTGACCTTGGGCTCAGTCCCCAGTCCGCAAACCAAACCCTGAGCTCCGTTCACCGTCTGCGTGCACCCGCGGTCTCGCCACGGCCTCCACCGCCTTTGCCTGGAATTCCAGTCACGCCGCGACACCGGCCAGCTAGGCTAACAACGCTGAGAAATCCCAGCCTTACCAGGTTACTCTCCCTCTGCCAAGAAAAGGCACGTACTACTGTTCCCAGAATAACTGGCATTCCCAGCCTATGCATTTTAGAGCCTGGTGCTGGCGACCTTCGACACTCTGAGCCCGAAGGGGGTACCGCCAAGCAACAGGGACCTGGCCCAGGGTCCTTGGGCAAGTGTCTCCTAGCCACCTCTTCCATCACGCCACGCGGTTTCTGAGGTCCGCACCCCTCTCTTTGCCGGCCACAGGAAGCTTGCCTCCGACCTGGGAGGAGCCGCGCCGAGTGTCTGCGGGGCAGCTGCGAGCCCCCCACCCCAACGACTGCGAGGCCCCGCTTGCTCCCCGGCCTGCCGCTCGCGCCGGCGGTCTGCGCCTCCCCTCTGACCCCGGCCCCGCCCCGCGCTGCCGGAGCTGGCTCTTAACCTTTTTTGGGCCGGGGACCCAGAGAACCCTTTCTGGACAGGGCTGAAGCCTAGGGGAAAGATCTTTTCGAAAACTTTGACAAACTTTTGGGGGACCAGAAATTTGAAACCAGATTAAGATCCCCTCTGAAGCCTGGGTTGGGCAGATCAATGGAGCGGGGCTCAGGTGCCAAGCAGGGAGGGTCCCGAGCAGCAGGCGCGCCCGGCGGGAAGGGCAGAGGGCGTGGAGGGAGGGACAGCGCAGGGGTCGGGGAACCCCACAGCGGGAGTCCTCGGGTTTCTCCAGCGGGGCAGCCCAGCCCACCCGAGGAGGCGCGGCTGAGCTTTCCCAGAGCCTGGCCGGCTCTCCCGGCCCTCGGGCCTGGGCGGCGGGTCGGCGCGGGGCGCGCGGCGCAGCAGAAGGAGGCGGGCCGGCGCTGTCCCCTCCCCGCTCCTCCCCCGGGGGCGGCACCGGACCCGGCGGCCCAGGCCCGCACCCCGCCCCCGCGCCCCCGTTCAAGAAGCCGCCGCGCGGCTCGGGCGGCACAGGGCGCCCAGGCGCCTCAGAGCGCACGACCCGCGCCTTCTCCGGCCCGTGCGCCGGGCAGTATGCAGCCGGGCGGCCGAGCCTCAGTCGTGCTCCTCCGGCTCCGCCCGCGGCCCGAGCCGCCCAGCTCTCGGCAGGCGGCAGCGTTGCTCAGCCGCGCGCAGACGGGACCCTCGCCGCGAGACCTCAGCGACTCCTGAAGTCAGAGCCGGCGCCGGCGCCGGCCGCGCTCTCGGGCAACTGCCCGGGTCATCGCGCAGCCAGGGCGGGCAGAGGGCGGGGAGCGGCCGGGAGGCGGGGAGCACCATGCAGTTAGTACCCTGGGCCGCTCTGCTGACGCTTCTGGCGCGGGACCTGGCCGGGATGCGGAGCCTGGACGCAGCGGCCGCCGTGCGCAAAGACAGGCTGCACCCGAGGCAAGGTAAGGAGGCTCGCCCCCCCCACGCCCCAGCCCGCCCCCGCCCGCCCCCGCGGGCGCCCCACGCTGGGCGCTCCTCTTTCCTGGAAAGACCTGCCTGGGCTGGAGCCGCTCCACTCCGGGTCACCCCCAGCCCCTGAGAGAGGGGGACACTGGAAACTCGTGGCCGCCCTCCCCTTAGCCTTGCCCCCCCATCGAGGTGACTTAGGAGCTGGGGTCTCCAGGCAGCGTGTGTTTCAGAGTAGTTATCTGGACCTGAAATTATCTTATGTATCCCAACTGCTCATTGTCTGCTTTCCAGCAGTCCCCTCGGCACCTACCAGAGTTTCTGCCTTGATGTTACACAGTACACAGTAGGTGCTCAGCCATATTTAACCACCGATGAGGCGGTGGGCCCGCGTGTTGCGCGTGAAGTTGCCAGCTGCAGCACCGGCTCACGCATCTTTGCCTTTCTCTGCAGCGAAGCTCCTGGAGACCTTGAGCGAGTACGAGATCGCGTCTCCCGTGCGAGTGAGCGCGGGCGGAGACGCGTTTCCCAGGAACGTGCACTTCAAAAGAAGGCGCCGGAGCGTTGACTCGGCCTCTGACCCCTGGCCCGGCTCTGCCTTCGCCTCCTCTTCCTCCTCTACCTCCTCCCGGGAGCATTACCGCCTCTCCGCCTTCGGCCAGCACTTTCTATTTAACCTCACCGCCCAGGCCGGATTTGTCGCCCCACGGTTCACCGTCACTTTCCTCGGGGCGCCCGGGGCGAACCGGACCCAGTTTTATTCCGAGGAGGAAACGGAACTCAAGCACTGTTTCTACCGAGGCCACGTCAATGCCGAGCCGGCGCACACAGCCGTCCTCAGCCTCTGCTCGGGAATGGTGAGTGCGCGGGCCCAGCCTCGGCTCGCCGGCAGGCCGCCCGCCCGGAGGGCTCCGCTCCGGCCTCACCGCCGGACGCGGGTCCCGGCCTGGAGAACTGGGCGAGGCTGCGCCCACACTCGGAAGGGGCCGGGACCGCACAGCCGTGCGCAGCCTGGAAGCGGCTTCCTGAGAGAAGGAGCGGGAGCCGCCGGGAGCGGAGCGGCGCTTCGCAGGGCGCGCCCGGCCCGGGGCGGGGACTGACCGGCGCAGCGAGCGCGCTCGTGAGGACGCCCGGGGGCGCGATCTGCTGGCTTCCCGTCTCCGGCCTTTTATCCCGCGGCGCGAGGGCTCGGGAGCCGGCCAGGATTGACAACGATCCCGTCCTGTCCGGGGACGGGGTGGGCCCAGGGGCGGGACGAGGCGAGGGCGGCGCCGGCCTGCGTCGCGGCGACCCTGGGGATCCGCAGAGCGGGGTCGCGGTCCGACTCCGCACCCTGCTGGCGGGGCGGCCCGAGGCCCGCGCACTCGGCAGGAGTCTGGAGAGGCTGACGGGACGCGACCCCGGCTTTCGGAGCCCAGGCGGGTCCAGGGAGCCGAAGACCAGTCCACAAAGCGCGCTTCCTTCGGGGCAGTGGGCAGGGCCCTGGGCGCCCGAGCACGGGTCCGCAGACGACACTTGCGCCCGCTTCCCGCCCTGCCCCTTGCCCGCCGCCAGGCCCAGTAGTACCCCCTCGCCCGCCGGGCGTTTGAGGTCCCGGAGGAAGGTCCTGGCGCCCACGAGGGGGGTCCCTGACTTTCCCAGGCGACGCGCGTCCATGCCGCGCGCGTGTGACGCAGACACTTCGGCAGCCCGGCCGTCCCAGCCCCGGCCGTGGCGCGCGGCTCTCCGCCGCGCACTGCCCGGAAGGTGCTCACTCTAGGCGAGCCCCGCACCGCCCTCGCCTTTTCCGGGTGGGCGCCGATACTCACCCGGGACCCTCGCTGCCCGCGGCCGCGCGGCGGTCCTGGTCTTCGGCCGCGCGTCCGCACGCCGCATCCTCGTTCACCCCACCGGGTGGGGGCCGAGGCCCGGGCGGGGGCGGCCTGGCCGCCGGGCGGGAGGCAGGAGGGTGCGCCCCCGCAGCCCCGGTGGGCGCGGGAGTCGGAGCCCGCGGCGCGTTTGAGGTCGCTGGGGCGGGGGAGGCGCCTGCCGCCGAGGGAGGGGCGCCGCGGTGAGTCACCCGGTCCGGTCAGGTCCGACGCCACAGCCCTCGCGCCGGTGAGAGGGCCCAGCTGAGCCGGGCAGGTGTCGGGCATCTCCCCATCGCCTCCAATCCGGGCCGCGTGAGAGGGCCGCGCGCAGGCAAGTTTGTAAACAAGCGTCACGGTCTCCCCGCCTCCGTCCACGCCGAGCCGGCCCAGCCGGGTGTGAAGGTCTCGCCGCCGGCCTCAGTTCCCATTGGTCGTTTTAGGTGGTAATGCACACGTGGTCTCCGGACGAGAGGGCTCTGCAGGGACGGGCTGGGCTGTGATAGCCTTGCACCCGCCTCCGCTGGGAGAGGCTCGCGTGCATCTTCAAGCTAAGCAGCCGCCTGTCTGTACGTTCGCCTCAAAGTAGCTTCCGAGCTGCTACCCCCTCCTCGCAGGGTTTTCTTTCAGCTCGGGACCTACCGTCTCTGTATGGGTCACGTCATGGCGTTTTTAACGCTGGCCAGTCATTCCTCCGGGAACCTTTCCTCGGCCGCACCCCAGCCAGTCAGCTCGCCTCTGAACGCCCCAGCGGGGGCTTCCGCCCGGTCCCTGCGCAGTACAGCAGGGGTCCAGGCCAGCTGCCGCCTCAGTCAGCCCCCGTGTCCCCGCGAAGCTGTGAGCTCCTGTGGCACCTGCCGGTCACAGCCGCACGCCCTCCCTTTGGGCTTCCCGAAGTCCTGTGTTCCTCGCTCTGCGTGCCCTCATCTGCCCTCCCGTGCGCCAAACAGCCTTCTTTGAAAGCGCGGTTTCTGGCCCCCTCTGGGTAGGGCTCTTGGCCGCTGTTGCCTCTCGTGTCTCAGGGGGCTCGAGGTGTCTTCGCAGGAAAGTTTCCGGCTGCATTTCTGTGGGCTTCTAGGTGCCAGGAGAGCGGCTCCTGTTCATGTCCACCCTACACCGGGCCTTTTCTCACTGTGTCCTCCGTGCCTACACTGAAGCTGAGTCTTGGGCCCGCAGAGCGATTCTGACGGCCCACTGGGGCTGCTTTTTGGAGCATTTCCTGCACTGTGGAAGCACCTTGCAGAGACGTGATTTTAGACAAGCCCTTAGCACAATCCAGTCTACTAGCGATGACCCTGAGGCGTAGGTAACTCATGCGTACTGAGTGGCAGGGCCGGCATCCCACCTGTCTTTCCGTCATGCCCTCTGTCTCTCCTCTTTCTAAAACGAACTTCCAGGTTCTTGTTGTTTCTTTAAAGCCCTGGCCTAAAGTCAGAATTCTCGGCCCTGGGGCCTGGACCCTGCACCAGCTCCTGTGCCACCCAGGGACACTGTTAGCAGCGGCTTCCTTCCTGCGCCTGGCACCTCCCTTTGCCAATAGCAGGTATCTGGTGTCCGTGCAGCAGCCTTGGGCTCTGCCTCGGTATGCCTGGCCCGTGCGTGGAAAACGCCAGAGGAGGGTTCCGACCGCAGACAGCCGGGCGGGTGGCCACAGGTGTGTTAAATAGCTTCTCTGCTCACCAGCCACCCTGTGTCTTGGTCTGGTAGAGAGCTGCTTTGGGATTCTTTGTTTTCTTTTCCTTAAGTTTGTGCTTTGTCAGTCACGTGGAGAACTACTTTTGAAAGCCAGACGTCGCCTCTAGGAATTCGGAATTTGTAAATCTTAATTAAAAAAAAAAAAACCCTCCCAGGCACTTTTGATGCTGTCTGGATTTGGGAACCAGTGTCTTAGCTTAGTGTTTTTCTTACTTTCTCAAGAAAACGAATACCTGGGAGTTTCTTTTAAATGACAACCCAAAGGGCACTGCCGGAGGTCCGCTCTGGAGGTGCACAGGCTCGGGACCTGCAGTGCTCTGAGGTTCAGTACAGTCCTCTTCCACATGCCCAGGGAAGGGCGGAGCCTGGTGGCTTTCCATCGCATGAGGTGGGACAGGGGCAGTTTCTGGCACCCTGTGCCACCAACTGGCTGGCACGGGGTGCTTTCCGGCGTGTTCTTGGACTGGGGGCTCAGGCGTGCGGCATCACTGATCGTTTCTAAGCAGGTACGTGGGGGCAGGGGAGAAGAGTGACCTTTTCCGAATTCGCAGCATGCCCCTTTCGGCAGGCTGGAATCTAGGGTGGAGGCCTGGCCGGCAATGCCAGTCGCTGCTCTGCGTCCCGAGTCCCGCAGGGCACTCTCGGGGGTTTCCTGTGGGTCGTCACGCTGAATCTGCGTAGTGAAGCTTTTGTGGACAGCATCTTTGTCTCCAGTGGATAGTTGGGAAAGCTGAGTCTCAGGGCAGACGCGAAGGGTGGGTGTAGTGCAGGGATCAAGAGCAAGGTCCCTTTGACCCTGACACCCTGCTCCCGTCCACCCAGGTGTGCCAGGCTTCCAGATGGCACCACCTGACCACATTCTGGCAAAACTGTGCTTTCTGAAGTTGAATCCAGGAGAAGCTTCAATCTACTGCTTCTCCCTCTGGGTCCGGACCTTCCCTAGCTTTCTGGGCAGCCTTCACCCTCAGAGGTGCTCTCTGCCAGCAGCCTATAGGAAAGATGTGATTGCAGCTTGACTGCCAAGGAAGAGCCTGCCTTGGACCACACTGAACTAGAGTGAAAGAAACCACTGGTCTGCTGTGTCGCAGAATTTTCTGTCCAGCATTTCCTGGGGAGGGTGGGTGGGGTGTCCCGCCGCCAGCTGGAATTGCGCCTTTGTGTTTTCCTTCCCTCTGGCTCATGTTAAATCAGCTTCTCATCTCTTATTTGCAGCTGGGCACTTTCCGGTCCCATGATGGAGATTATTTTATTGAACCGCTATTGTCTGTGGACGAACAAGAGAACGAAGAGGAGCACAACAAGCCCCACATTGTCTACAGGCGCAGCAGCCCCCAGAAGGAGCCCGCGACGGCAGAGCGCGCCTGTGGCACCTCAGGTATTTACTTCTTGTTTACACAGAGATCCCAGCTGTCGTACTGCGCAGCGCTCTGCAGTCTGTAGACGGCCGTCTGCATTCCGCACTCCTGCAAGGCAGGTCCGTGCCTTGTGCAGATGCGGAAACTGCGAAGGCGTTTGTTTAGTGGCTTTGTGAAGGTTGCATGGCCAGGAATTCCCCCGCTGGGGTGTAGCTGCTGGAAGGAGCGCTGGGGACTCCAGGCAGGCTCTGCTCTGCCAAACGGCACGTTTTCAAGACAGCGTTGGCCACGCTGAGGCTGTGATAAGACGGTATGCAGTCGGAAGTTAGCTTGGATTTTGTGTCTGCTTTTCTTTTTTCTTTTTTTTGGCATGGATTTTTTACTGTGTAGAATTTCATCAAGTCTTACGAAGAGAACTCATAAGAACTTACGTGTTGGTCAGAATTTTTCCCACAAATCTCAGGTTTGCTAACATTTTGCCGTTCCACAAGGTACAGAGGTGGCCCGGGGGTGCTCTGTTGGTTTAAGTTCTGTCACAGTCTGGGGCCCACTGCAGGACGGCTTCCCTCCCAGCCAGAGCTTGCTGATTTTCCATTCGGCCCGGCTTTGTAGCAGAACGTTGTGCCACTGAACGGGCCCACTGTAGTGGCTGCAGGGTGAGCTCGTGCCTGTTGGCATTTCTCGGTCTGGTGCTGTCTCCCACGTCGGGCTGCTTTCTCCCTAGTGACACTGACCGTTAGAAACTATCCTGCCTTTGGGGTGTGTTTTAATGTGTTGATTGAAATGCTTGTCCAAAAAATGTGAATTTCCTATCTCTAGAACCATGTCTTTGTGTCCATTCGTTATTTTTAAAGTTGAATTATCAAATTAGTTTCCTGGGGTCTTGATGGTACCTCCAAACCAGACCCAATTCAAGAGCGACAGAGGTTCCGTCAGGGGCCTCCAGGTACTCGTCACCCACCTGCGTCCAGTTTGTGGTTCTGTCCTGACGGCACCTGGTGGATCTTCAGTCCTGGAAGTGTTATTTCTAAAGTGAGTCATTTAATGAAAGAGAACATAGCTGGCTTTACAGGGAAGTAGCCAGAGCTAAAAGTAGATCTCACATGTGTTTGGGCCTCCGTGTGATCTCAACACCTGGCTGGACGATAGTCCGAAGCCCAGAGCTGAGGGCGAGCCAGTCAGACGCAGCGGTTCCAACAGCTTTCTCGGTGTCCATGCTGCCTCCGGCCAGTGTCACAAACAAGTCTTTTGTGTCAGATTTGGGCCATAATGTAAGACATTGGCCTTTACTTTTTTTTCTTTTTTTTTTTTTTGAGACAAGGTCTTGCTTTGTCATTCAGGCTGGCCCCGAGCTCACTATGTAGCCCAGGCAAGCCTGGAACTCAGCAATCCTCCTGCCTCTGCCTCTGTAATCCCAAGTGCTGGGATTACAGGCATGAGCCACCACGTCCGGCATTAGCAAGAGCATATTTTAAATGTAAGCCTAGGTGTAGCAGGAGCTGTAAAGAGAATAAGCGGTTCTTCGTTTTTCTGTAATTAATATGTGGTCATGACACTCCGAATACTGGCTGCGCTGAAATTCATGAAAGAGTAATGTTGGTGGCATTACTGGCGTCACATGGCTACAAACCAGCAGGTTTTTGTTTTGTTTTGTTCTTCTGAGACAATGTCTGGCCTTGTAGTTCAGACTGGCCCTGAGCTTACTCTGTATCCCAGGCAATCCTCGAACTCACAGGAACCCTCCTGCTTCTGTCTCCCGAGCGCTGGGTTGACAGGTGTGAGCCATCATGCCCTGCATTGTGCTATGTGGTTACCGGAGACCGAACTCAGGACCTTGCACTTGCAGGGCAGGCGCTGGAACTACTGAGCTAAATCCCCAGGCCCAAACCAGCATTTTGAAAACTGATACATTGTTTTCTCATTCCATCTTGGCATTCCCAGGGCTCATGCCCTTACACCAGTTCACTCCATCTTTGGCACCTACTTTGAGAATCAGTCCCACCCTCTCCCCTTGGTAACTATAAGGAGGCTCAGGCTGAGGCACACGGGGACAGCGGCCTGCCACTGGCCATAACGCGTCCACAGGCGCTCCGCGACCCACCGGGCTGTGCCCGAGCATGTAGGATGAGGAGTCTCAACAGTGGCCCTCCAGAAAGTGCCCACACCAGTTTACGACGTGCATCACCAGGTCAGCAGGCGCTCGGCGCTGGGCTGCAGGGCGAGTCATTGTCACAGCCTGTTTTGACGCAGCGAGGGGCATTTCCATGTAAAGATGGAGGACGCTGGAACATGCATTTTTTTGATAGACACTTGTGGAAATGCTGTTTTAGGCGTTCCTCCTGACTGGTGCTGGCTGGCGCCCTGCGGTGTGCCGCCCTACACCCGTGCGGCAGTGGGGACCTGCCAGTTGGGTCCGCTCCCCAGAGGTTCCCCGGGACTTTGCTGCTCTGAGACCTCTCTTCCAGCTGCTGCCATACCTTTCTTTGAATTTATGTGCGGAAGGCTCAGAAGAGTTCAGGAGAGCTCGGCTGTGTCAGGATTTACCAGCACCTTTGGAGAGCACACCGCAGGGCACGGAACTCCTGAGCCCAGCCGTGAGTGTCGGTCGGAGGCTGGAGCAGTAGTCCTGCTGGGGGCACTGCCTCCCACACACACAGTGCCCTGGCCTGAGCTGGTGACGCCCGGCGAGCCTCTGCAGAACCTGGCCTCACACGACGCAGGCTCTTCAAAATGAACAAACGTCTAGCAGGGACATGAGAGGGAGCCCGAGAAGGACGTCTGTGCTCCCCGGGGTTCGGGAGTGCAGCAAGATCGGAGGTCCTAGCTGGAGTGCAAGGCAGGGGTCGCCCTCATGTGGCTTCTGCGCCCTTAGCACCCGACTGGCTGTGTCGGTGCTTTTTGGTTCTGTTCCCCAGCGAGGGACCCCCCAGTAGCAGTGAAGCTCTTTCCCCGCCCTGTACCGAGGAGGAAACAGAACTGCAGGATGCCCACCTAGATATCTGTTTCCAGGGTGATACTGTATCTTTAAAGCAACTTTCCCACGTCTGCCCGGGCTTGGGAGCCGCACACGCCCGCTGACCTCCTGGGATTGTGGTGACCACACTGTGGGAAGCAGGGCAGGGCGGGGCCCTCTGGCTGCTGGACGCTGCTGTGTCCAGTGGGAAAGCGGGTCACTTCCGATTCTTGGAATGCGATTTTTGAAAAAGCTTTGAGATGGCGTATGTCAGGGACTCTGAAGGAGCCCAACGCAGCAGAGCCTCATGGGTTTAGAAAGGAGCTGACCCCTGTGCGTGTTCTCATAACCACAGCGTCCGCTGAACACCTCCTTTGCGCCAGGAGGCTAAGCCAGGTGCTGTCCACACTCCAGCTAGTCGGGAACGCCGAGCACATTTTGGAAAACAGTAAACACAAATGGACCTTCTGCTTGAACTAATGGAGTATGAAATACTGCAGCCTCTGAGGACAGCATGCACCAGATGGCAGGCAATGACTGAGTAAAAAATTTTGAAAATTAATTAAAATAGAAAACAAAACGCCGTAGTGAGGAGTGGTCCCCCAGACCACTTGGAACTTCGGGGTCGCCGGGACCAGAAAGATGCTCAGGGCTTGCTTGGAAGCTGCAGGCGGAGTGCTTTGGGCCCCCCTCCCCCACTCTCGCGCCGCTTGTTGCCATAGCCTGAGGTTTTGGAAGCAGCTCTCAGCCGTCCTCACAGCTCGTCCCTGCTGGGTTGTGTGTCCAGCTCCTGGCCACGCGAGCGTCCCTGCACCTGCTTTCCTTCTGCGTGAGGCCCTACAGCAGGGCTCTGGCCCACCGCGGCCCTGCCCGAGGCTGCTCAGGCGCCGCCGGAGCTCGTTTCCTGCAGCTGCGCAATCCGCGCACCTGGGGGGGGCAGCGGGCGTGCCGGTGCTCTGGAAGGTGCTTCTGCTGCAGTTGGCGGTTCTCATCAGGGGCCAGGACAGGCTTCCGGTGCGCGCGTGCGTGCGCGCGCGCGCGCGCGCGGGGGCGGTGGGAAGGGAGGGAGGGGTGCCACGCTGGACCAGTAGACAGGGTTTTCCCATGGCAGACATCTCTCCTTTGACCTCCCCTCCCGCAGAGCCAGCTCTGTTTGTTTCTTCTGCATTAAGCATGGTCCACGCCCTGGCCATCCGTCCTCCCCCTAAGGAAACAACTGGACGGTTGTGTAAAGGTGTTTTTGAGCAACTCAGTACCTGAGTCATTAGAGCAAAAGGAGGCACAGACCCCCTGTCCCCGGGAGGGGCACAGGTTGGCAAGTCACGGTGCAGATGAGCTGGTCCCACCGCTGTTAGAAATGGTGGCCTCGGTTCACCCTGACGTGCTCAGGAGCACGCAGACTGGAGCGAGCCGGGCGTGAGCTGGTGTGTGACAGATGATCCAAGCGTGTCAAAAACTGGAAACCAACCATAAACGTGCCAGGTGATCGGTTCTGGTTGCCGGGAGCGGAGGCAGCCTTTTTAAGTTTTGCTTTCTTACATGTTTTTACTCTTTTCCATGATTCTGTAAGAGTTTCATAATCACAAACACAGTTTAAACATGGGCTAGTGCTTGTGGGTATTTTGTGGCCCATGACACTTGTCATTGGAAACCAACCGCCGGGCGGTGCTGAGTTCCTAGGATTACAGATTGGGAGGTTTTGCTTTTTAAATAGTCTCTTGGCCACACAGACAAAGTCCTGCCCGTGACCGCCCAGAGCTGGGTCTCTGTCTCGGGTCAGATACGCTGCCCCCGCCTGGTGGACTGAGGTGGCTGCGATGTGTCCGCCGGTCCTGAGGACTGCGGTCTCTGCTGTCCGGACACACCGCGGCCTCCAGGTGGGCTCTGAGGGCTGCCACTGCGGGGGCCACAAGTTGTTAAGGTGCTGGTGAAAGCCACGTTCGCCGGGCCCTTACGCACACACAGGCCCGCTGTGCCACGCACACTGTGCCTGTCCTGTGTGAGGCCTTCAGCCCTTAGGGTGTGTGCTGGCCCCGCTGTCTCGCAGCTGAGACTCGCTGGAGCCAGAGAGGGGAACGCCGGCCTGAAGTCACAGAGCTGAGAGAGAGGCTGAGCCTCGAGCCCGTCCAGTGTGGTGTTCTCTGTGTGTGGCAGCCAGTGAAGACCACGTGCAGGTGTTGCCTGGGGAGCGGCCACCCACGTTTCCAGAGTGCCTTCTTGGCTGGCACGTAGTTTCCAGTCCTCACGTGACCCACTGCCGGCTCCCATCTATTGAGCACGTGTGTCTCCTTGCCAGCCGCCACCCCGTGCGGCCGGGGAACACAGACAGGAGCAGTCCATGAAGCTGAGTGGGCCGTGCCCTGGCCTAGCTGGAGGTGCTTCTGACCCGGCTCTCTGCACTTGGCTGTCTGTCTAGGATGCCCTCCTGCGGGCCGCGCCCCCAGCTGCCTGCCCGGAACGTGGCTTGGCCTCAGGAGGCTTCTTGGAGCTGCACTCTAGCGGGCGTCCCCCGCAGGCCTCCACAGAGCGTCTCCTCGTGACCCATTAACCTCTCACGTCCCGTTAAAAATGTAGCCAGGTTGGGCACCATAGTGAGCTCAGGGCCAGCCTGAACTACAACGCGAGACCCTGTCTCAAAAAGAAAAAAAAAAACGTAGCCAGGTTAGCCAGTTAGACCGGCGGCCCGGAAGTCGTCCTGGACGGACGGAGAGACGGAACCAGGAGGGAAACAAGGCTCACAGGCTGCGGTCAGCGTCCAGAGTGCCTGCCCGGGCCACGCAGGCTGGGGCTCATGGCTCCGGGGGCGAGGACAGGGCTCGGAGGCTGCCGTGCCAGCCCTGGGGCTCTGTCAGGGTCCTGCCCCTGGGACCAGGGCGGGAACGTGGCCTCGCTGCACACAGGTGCCTGCCCGAGACCAGGACGGTGCCTGAGGTTTTAGGGACTCGCTCCCTTTGGACTTCCGTGGTTTTGTCTAATTTCTTTGCAGTTATTCCTTCTTCTTACCAGTTTGTCTCTGTAGTCTTCCAAGACTGTGTGTGTCATAAGCAGTCAGTATCAGCAGTGACTGCTGGAAATGATTGCGAATCATTAGGAAGTTACTGTTCTAAATAACAACTCTTGTTTTCTGAGACAAGGTCTTGCTCTGTAGTTCCCCCTGGCCTCAAACTCATTGCAATCCTCCTGACTCAGCCTCCGGAGTAGTGGGATTACCAGTGTGCTCCACCACACCCAGCCTCCATAACTGAACTCTTGACTTGATTTCCTCAGTGCAATCTGCCTCATGGTATTTATATAAAACACCACTTTTCTTTTCGATGTTGGTATCAGTAGTGTATCTTCCAATGAAATCAGAGAAGCGTAGTAAAAAGGAAATTTCTACTATAGAAACACTTGTTATGTGAAAAAGTACTTTGTGTCATGGTAAGCATAATTAACAGTAATTTTCCCCGTTGCCACACAGCGCCTGCGTGGGTTGTCCTGCGCCCCCCAGCCGCCTTTGGCATTGTCTTCAGTGAGCTGTGCCCTAAGCGAGGTCTTGTCCGGTGTCACTTGCGTGGCCATCCCGCCAGCTGACCTCGCTGCTGTGAGCACTGCTCACGCCCCGTGTTGCCTTCACTCCATCCGGCCCTGCTTTCCTTTCCTCTCCTCTGGTTTTGGCTTTGTCGTTTGCCATCTTCAGGTTCGGTGCCGTGGCAGACTTGAGGGGTGAATCCGAGGGATCCCACTTGCCCTGCGCTGCACAGGGAGCCTTGTAGGTGAGCACAGGGCCGTGTGGTCCCGCTGAGCTGAGTCTGACCCCGAGTGTGTCGAGCCCTGATGGCCTGGTTACCTTTTCCTCGCTCTACAACATCGGCTCAGACCCCCCTTTGCTGCTGCTGGTAAGAGCCAGAAGTGCCCGGAGGCGGCCCGCTCGCTCTTCCTGCCCAGGCTCGGCCATCCTGCCTTCTCCCTGGGGACCGGGGCACCTGTCACGTCCCTGCACACCTTGTCTTGGCGGCCGTGGTCACGAGGGCGCTTGCTGACGCGTGTGTTCAGCTTCCCAGAGGCATCGGCCTGGGCCGGGGTGCGTGTCTAACTGTAGAAAGGCCCTAAAAATTAAAGAGGCTGAAGGAGCAGGAAGATGGGGGGTGAATTTGGGGTCCTTCAGGGCTGTTTTCGGAGGAAGACACTAGAGAATACTTGGGTCGATGTCTGTGAAAGAATAAACCCATTCACTGAATCCTGGGCTATTTAATCATGCAATTGAGATTCAAAATTTGTAACTGTGTCCACCAAATGCTGCTTCCATATGATAATCAGCCTGCTGTTGTCATTCTTTGAGTCATTTCTAAGTACTTTATTATTTTCTTTTTACGTTTGGGTGTGGAGAGCCAAAGGGCAACCGCGCCCAAAAGATGGCGCTGAAGGAGTAGGTCAAGTGGTCTATATCCGCTGAAAAGCAAGTCTATATTTAGGCATTGCCTGATCAGCCAGTTCGCTTCCGCTGTATAGCCGCCTATCCCAGAATGCCACGTGTCCTTCAGGCATTGGCTGATGACTAGGTATATATATATACTG
>PVIC010022825.1:0-14829 GCA_004025085.1 Thryonomys swinderianus
GAGAGAATATTTAAAATGATAATGTAAACAGAGTTAAAAATCTCAACAAAACTTCCAGCAACTAAAAGATAAGGAAGAGAATGAGAAGTGGAAAGCATAAAATATTAGTTTTCATTAAGAAATCTGAAAGAAAGAGGTGAAAGAATGTAGGAGACATAGGATTGAAATATGAGGAACCCAGGGAAGATAGAAAAAGAGGAGCTTAGGGCTGGGGGTTTAGCTCAAGTGGTGCCACTCCTATACTTTGGAAGCACAAGGGCCTGAGTTTGACCCCTGGTACCACCAAACAAAGACAGAAAAGAAATAGAGGAGCTAATGACTAAGAAAATAATCAAAGTGCACTGTGTATATGTATAAAGATGCAAAATGAAAATCACTAAACTGCATAAATATTAAACACTAATATTATATTAACAGTAAATTAATTATAAAATAATATAATTAATAAATAAAATTTCTTAAATTTAATCAAATAAATAAAATTTAATTAGTTAAATAATTAAAATAATTAATAATAAATATTAAACACTAATAAATATGATTAAAAATTCACACTTGTTACAAAGTGTGAAAAGAAAAAGAATGTGAAATCAAATGTCAGAGATGATACAAAGCATTATAATGCCTTATTTGTTCCTGAGGAAAGACCAGGGTTAGCGTTATTCTGGCCCAGGTTTTTTTTTTTTTTTTTTTTTTTTTTTTTTTTTTTTTTTTTTTTTTTTTTTTTTTTTTTTTTTTTTTTTTTTTTTTTTTTTTTTTTTTTTTTTTTTTTTTTTTTAAGACAGGGTCTCGCTTTGTAGTTCAGGCTGGCTCTGGGCTCACTATGTAGTCCAGGCAAGCCTCAAACTCAGCAATCCTCTTGTCTATGCCTCCCAAGTGCTGGGATTACAGGCGTGAGCCACCATGCCTGGCCTGGCCCAGGTCTTTTACAGTAAAAATGAGGCTTGTCCTAGAGATCAACAGTTGAGCACTTACATACCGACTGGGATAAACGATAAGTTTATGTTCGTGGGAACATATTCAACACTGGTGCTTTTTTGTTACTAATAATTTTCAAAAACTAGACTCACTGAAAAATGACTTCAAATAAGTTAATAAATCAAGAAAACCTGTCGATAATAGAAAAAGTGGAGGAAAATGTGGGTCATTAGTTCAGAAAAAAAGTTGATGAAAAAATCAGTTCTGTGGTGAGCTGGAGATTTAGCTCAGTGGCTCCAGCACCTGCCTAGCAAGTGCAAGGTCCCTGGTTGAATCCCACTAAGCACGTACAACAATACCAGATTACCCACCAGCAATCAGTACCACATACCACAAATGCCAAGCTTGGTGGCTCATACCTGTAATCTCAGCCCTTGAGAGGCAGACACAGGAGGATTGCTGACTGTGAGGCCACCCTGAGCTACACAGTGAGCTCAGGGCCAACCTGCACTACAAAAGCATGACCCTGTCTTAAAAAAAAAAAAAAAAAGTTCTGTTGTTGCAGAAATTAACACAAATTTGACTATAGTCCAGTGTGTCATCCTGTTAATAAAATATCCTACAAAAGGCAAATTTATATGGACAGAACAGGAAAAAGTCAAATAATTTGGAGAAAAGAAGATAATTGAAAGAAAATATAATTTTTTAGACTACTCCAATTTCTATGGCAATTCAATAGCATACTGTGTCAGAGCTTATTACAGGAATATTTAATGTAAGACATTCAAATGTATAAGAATTGCTAGGTATGGTGGCTCATGCCTGTAATTCCAGCACTTGGGAGGCTGAGACAGGGGGATTGCTGAGTTTGAATCTTGCCTGGGCTACATAGTGAGCTCAGCGACAGCCTGAACTACAAAGCAAGACCCTGTCTCAAAAAAAAAAAAAAAAAGAAAAGAAAAGAAAAAACTAAAACCGAATATATAAGAATTTACAAGATTGACTGACAATGGCTGCCACAGAGTCAGGTATAGAAAGTGCACAAAGGCCGGAGATCTGTGTGACCCAGTTGAAGGCCTGGAGCTCACAGCGGTGTCCTGTGCGAGTCTGACCCACAGGCCCAGGGGTCTATGATGGAAGGTGAAGAATCTGCTCTGCAGAGCAGAAAACACTGCACTGGAAACCAGGGGATGATGCCCAAGGTGACAGTGAAGACTGCAGCTACTCTGAAGAAACAGAAGCAAATCTTTTTCACCATTATTATTCTTACATTCGGGCTCCAAGCATGTTGGTCAGTCTCACCCGCAGCCGGGGTAGGTATGTGTGTAGTTAATCCTTTAACCATACCCAGGACTTGTGATCCAATTCACTTGTGCATTTCTTGCTCAAAATGACACAATTATACATCACATTATGTATGACAAAACCTATGTATTTATGTGTACAGTTTTTGTTTATATTTATATAGTTTTCAGAGAATATTTGGATTTCCTATGTTTGAACTCTACTTATTTTTTTTTTATGTTGACCCCAAAAGATAGCCATTCTTCTTAAACTCCCCTCAGTGAAGGCCAATGATTTTAGTTGTCTGTCCTGACTGGGGAGAAGCTGTGAACTATGGAGACTGTATCAAACCTTCTTACTCCTTGTTAGATATAATTTGTTTTCATTTTACTTCACATTTTAGGTGTACATACTGGTAGCATTCCTCATGGGGAGTTTGTACCTGTACACGATATATCTTGGTTTCTCTCTCTCTCTTTTTTAAAATTTCTCCTCCCCTCCCTTAAAATGCCTTATCTACAAAACCCTTGTTTTCCACTCTTTGGCACTTGCATCTCTGATGTATTTCACTTAGAGTACAGTCTCAAGGTGCATCTGTTTAGTTTAAAATGTTTCAAGCTTATCTTTCAGGGAGAGTAGGAGACCATTATATTTTTAAAAAACCATATCTGCTTCATCTACTCCTCAGTATTTGAGCATTTGGGCAGCTTCAAAAATATAGCTATTACACAGTGGCATATAAAAGCCTGAGTGTGCATTATTGGAATGGTATGATGCTTTAATTCTTTTTAAAAGAAACAAAGAAAGGGAATAGCTGAGTTGAATGGAACCTCCACATCAGGAAAATGTGCACTTCCTGTCAGCCTCTGGGATTTCTTCTTTACCCCAGATCTGAGGGCCTTGAGTTCCGGTGACTTCCTTCTCCAATTATTAATCAGATGCCCATCATAGCTGTTTATACAGAGGGATTCTCTGTGCTTTTAAGAAAGGTGTGCCGTGAACGTTGCCTCTCACATGAAGCAAGTGGGTTATCGACAGAACGTAACTCGCTCATCAAGACACATTCCATGCAGCAGCAGTTTACAAATCACCAAAGCCTCTACTCAACTAATAAGCATGAAACTGGACAAGAACCATCGGGTAAAAGTGTTAAAAGACCTGATGGAGCTCTCTGATGGGCTCCCTGCCCTGCGTGGAGATCAGGGTCACCGCCCTCCCATGGACATCTCACCTTGACCCCTGTTGACACCTCACAATCCTGTACGCAGTCACTGTCACTTGCACCTCTGCTTTGTTATCACTGGTCCTCCTCTGTGCCCTGTTTCTCTGTCACTCTTCTCAATTGTTACTTGTCTGTGGACAAGGTACCACTAAGATGTTGCTCTTACCCAATGTGCATGTGTTTGATTCCTCTTATCTATTTTTGTAAAATGAGAGGAAAACTGGAGTGGAAATTGGGAGGAATATCCAAGACCCATATCTATTGAGTCTTGATCTGTAGAGTCCTAGCAGGTCAGACCTAGAAGAGTCTGCATCACCACCATGCACAGCACTTGCATGAAGGGTATGTAGGAAATACTATTAAAGCTAAGTCCTAATGGTCTCACAAGGAGAGCAGGGAAACCCTTAATGTTTTCTCTACACAATCAACAAGTGCATCATCAACGCATAAAATGTCAGAGAAAAAATAAGTCTTATTCAAGGGGTAATCCCAGACCAGCAGCAGCAGGTAGAGCAGTTCCCACTGCCTGGCACCAGCTTTCAGGAGAGCGCATCACCATGGTTCAGCCTCTTATACCACCAGACACACAGACATGCAAATTGCACTGGGCGCTGCCACAAGAAATCTCTGTCACCACCAGGGCCAGTGTAGAGTCTCCATCCTGAAGGCACCATGCAAACACTGTGGACCCTTCTGTGGCTGGTGGTGGCTCCATTTGGTGAGGAACCTGGGGTTTCTAGTTGTTTACAAGAGCCTGGGAGTGGGAAGGACAGACTAACCATGACTCCCCTTGTCCTCAGGTGTCCTGTCTGATCCGACACTTCAGGAGTCAGGACTCAGCTTGGTGAAGCCATCGCAGACCCTGTCTCTCACCTGCACTGTCACCGGAGGCTCTTTTAGTAGTAACTACTGGAGTTGGATCCGTCAGCCTCCTGGGAAATCTCTTCAGTGGATGGGGAGGATATACGGTGGATCAGGGAGCACAGACTACAACTCAGCTTTCCAAGGCCGCATCTCCATAACTGCTGACCAAGCCAAGAACCAGTTCTCCCTGCAGCTGAACTCTGTGACCACCGATGACACAGCCGTGTATTTCTGTGCAAGAGACACATTGAGAAGACATCAGTGTGAGCCCAGGCAAAAACCTCCCTGCAGAGACCCTAGAAACCAGCAGGGGGAGACAATGACCACAAAACTCAGAGCTCAAAACTCTAACTAAATACAAAGGCTATGAAGCGATTCCTGGATATGTCACCCACGTTGTCCCTCCAAAAACTAACAATTAAGTTTTCGTATTAATATGTTTTTTGAAAAAGTCTATTCCTTCAAATTTTCAGACTACAGACTAAAACTTCATAGACCCCATTTGAAACTATATTTCAGGAATCACCCCTCACATTTCCTGACTCGACATCTATGAGACCCATTTTGGGTGGCCTGCAAACGGAAATTTTGCTTGACCAACCTGCCTGTTCTGTTCTGAACTCATCCATACAAATCCTCACTCTGCATCTGGCCTTGGAGGTCGATTTGGTGCCCCACATTTACACGTAGGAAACTCACCTCTGTCACCCACATTCTTGCCCCACATGTCCTCTTCCTGACCTGTTGCAATCATAGCCCAGCTCCTCCGTGAGGCTCTGGAATCTTCCTTGACATATCTTTCTTTGTCACATCCTCACATATGTTATGAGTTCTTTTTTTTTTATTGAATTCTTTATTGGTACAATTTATATACATCTCAAAATCACATATAACATTGGGAAATTTGTACCAGTATATACCACAAGTTAATTCTCATTTTTACCCATATCCCTACCCACTCCCCCCTCCTCCCCCCTTATTGTTATGAGTTCTTGACTGTGTCCGACACAGACATACATTCACAGGGAGGATACTGAGGAGTCCTCTCAAATACCACTGGCCTAAAGGGAAGTTCTCAGCCGAGCTGGTTGCTTCTGATAGCTGCACACAGATCCTAGGTTTGTGCCTTTTGCAGGTTCTAGGAGCTGCCTGTCTTCCTTAGCAGGTTCCCCTCCTCCATCTTCAAAGCACATCACTGTAACCTCTGCTCTCCTAGAAACCTGACCATTTCCTCTGGCTCTGACCTTCTAACTTTTCACCTATGCAGACTCTTTCGGTTATCCCGAGTCTCTTGTATGACACAAGATGATATCTTTCCCGTCAAGATCTTTGGTGGAACCTGATCCACCATGTCCCTGTTATTACGATCAGGTCATGTAGGGACAGATTATAGGGAGGTACTTGGGGCAACATGGAAGGGACTGCACACTCCTGAAATTTTCTTCTTCTCACCATCTATCCCCTCTAGGCACAACCAACACCCTGCAGAGGAAGTGTTTTGTTCCGTGAAAGCTTTGGCAAAAGCTATGCATTTGGAACTCCTGTTGTTTGTTTTTGAATCTTTACTGTTTTTCTTTTACAATAAAAACAATTTTGCATATAGTATCATGGGGGGTGTTCTCTTCCTAGATCCATCTGAAACTATATCTAATATTATTTACTCCACCCTAGGTTCAAAATTGGTGTAATCCATTTGGAACTATATTTAATATTATCTACTCCACCCTAGGTTCTGCATCAAGAGCTTGTGTATTTCATTGCCTACAATTATAATGTACACTTTGACTATTTTTAATATCACAAGGTCCTTCTTACCTGAAGTTTGTTCTTCAATTCTTCATTCACTTCTAGTTCTTTATTGTTGATCTAGTTAAAATTATTAAGAAATTTACCAAGACTTTATAGGTGGCCTCTACAGGGCAACCTCATTTTGTTAAGTCTTCAGGCTATGATGTCTTATACCTTTTGCTTGCTATAGTTTCCAATTACAACACTTTATTAGAGGCGCAGTGGTCCCCTCATGCAGACATCACATGGATGGTACCTACTCCTCCCTGCTAGGGTCCCATCCTCTCAGGGCCTCCCCCACTTAACTTGGTGTTGATGGTGCCCATTGATGGGGGCAACTCTGTGGGCAGAGGAGCTCAGCCATGTCCAGGTCTGCTCTTTGTGAGTACTGTATTTCCCTTGGGTTAGATTTGTAAGCAAACTTAGAATCTCTCTAAAATGTAAGCATGTAAGATAACAGAGGAGTTAACTGTCTCAAGTGAACATTGCACTCTGCAGACTTGCTTCACAGCATCATGCTGTGTGCAATAATTTTTCCACATCCAGTAAGAACAAAAATTTACTATCTATAGCGATCCTGTCTGAGATGGAAACCTCAGTCCGAGTCCCACCTCCACATAGATGTTCCAACCATGTGTGTTAAAAGTACTTCAGAAATGTCCTTTTTTCTAATTATTTCATTTCATTTTACATTATTTTATCAATTTTGTCTATGCCTGGCACAACACAGGTTCATTTGAAATATATAGCATCTCATCCAATGTTCTCCTATGTGTGCTCTAGGAAGCACAACACTCCCTAGGAAGATCCCTTATGCTGAAAAGGGTCTAGTTACAAAAGGAATAGTAGCAAGGAATAGGAAATGTATAAGCACAGGACTTGGGACATCAAATCCAGAAGATTTTGAGGACTATATCTCATTTTCATGTGACCATTTATGTAATGATCATAATAACATGGAAAATAGGAAATAATTACATATATTATTCACATTATCTACAGTTTTTAAGACAATATTATTTTAAAGACTATTCAGCATAGGGGAAAAAAAACTTACTCTCATATGGCACAGAGCATATATTATGACACAGCCATCAGGAGAGGCTCCTAAGAGATATCACTAAAATTACCCTTCCTGAGACACAGTGGCTCCATGCACCAATGCCCTGATTTAGTGCAAAACTCATTTGTGAAATATTAGTTGTAATTCTGGGGAAAATGGGTCAATGATAATTTTAAATTCTAAAACTTTTCATTCACACTATGGAATGCAACAGGAGTATTGCCTGTGACCTGTGTGATGTCATGGAGGAAACATTCCCTTTTGTTGTTAGTTGTATCTGAGTCCATTTCTTGTTGCTACAAGAGACTAGTGAGCTGCATGAACAGAGTAACTTATAAAGGACAGGGGTCATTTACCTTATGTTTCCTGATGCCCAGAAGTTTGGCACCAGCCTCTCCTATCCAGTGGAGAGGGCTTCACACTGTGTCCATACAAAGGGGAAGCATCAGGTGGTGAGACAGCAAGTGGCCAGGAAACAGTCACTCTAATAACAAAACCAGCCACCAACAGCCTCTGGTCCACTACTCCAGTGGTGAGTGAATCCACCCATCAAGAGCTCTCATGAACTAATCACCTCCCATTATGTTCATTTCCATATACTTTTATCTGAGAGCTAAGTTTCCAAGAACAGGAATTTAGGGAGTGACTCAAACAACTTCCTTTAGTGAAAGGACAGTTTCTGATAGGCAGAATAATTACTGATAATAATTATAATATCTACTGATAATAATTACTGATATATATACTGATAATGATTACTAAAAAATAAACTAATTAAAAGATATATAAAGCCTGAGGTAGACCCATATTGGGACACCATCCCCCAGTGACGGAGCAGAGCCAGGCCAGAGAGTGACATCTTTCACATGTGTGAGGGAGAGGACCTGGAGCGGTGCCACCCACATGTGAGAAAGCTGAACAGCAGCAACACCCCACACCCCATTAGAGAGCAGACCCATGTCTAAGGGGTGACACCACATCCCCCAGGAGACAGCACACATGAGAGAGAAGCCCCAGCACACTCCAGGGGAGCACAGCTCAGGGCAGCAGCCCCTTATCTTACTTGTATATTTTCTTCCTATCACACTGATTTTTTGAATCTTTATTGGTGCATTATACATACACATCACAATCACACTCAGCATTGAGAATTTGTACCAATATAGGATAAGACCTAATTTTCATTTTTTCCTCTTTTCCTACTCAATCAAATTGCCCCCATCCCCTAAATGCGTAAGGTTGTGTATCAGGGCTCAGTGCAGCTAACAT
Source organism: Thryonomys swinderianus (assembly GCA_004025085.1). Lineage (NCBI taxonomy): Eukaryota > Metazoa > Chordata > Mammalia > Rodentia > Thryonomyidae > Thryonomys > Thryonomys swinderianus. Next base: position 8,409 of record PVIC010022825.1, read on the forward strand.
GCCCCCCCCCATGGCACCCTGGGTCTGGCATGCCTTCTGGCACCCAGTGGAGCTAGAATGCTCCCTCCTTGGCAGTGCCTAGTTCAGAAGCCCTGTGTGTGCACTGTGCAGCAGGTGTGCATGACGGCTTATTTTGGCTTTTGGGCGGTGAGGGGCTGTGGGCACCCAGCATCTCTGGGGCCACTTCTTGTTACCTTTTTGAGCTCATGGTCTTGTGCCTTTTAAAGACAGCAATGGTTAAATCCAATTTTTAATTTTTTTTTGGAACAGCTTTGTGTGTGTGTGTGTGTGTGTGTGTGTGCACGCGCGCATTAGTCTATTATTAAAAATCTTTAGGCCCAAGAGCTCAGACCTGTTCTTTTCCTGAAACTTTTGTTCCTTTTTTTTAAATTTTTCTATCTTAGAAAACAAAAAGCCAAATTCATAGCAGCCATGTTCTTGGAGCTTTCAGGTCAGTGGACCCATTTAGTTTCTGGAAACCTCTCCAAGAATGCTGTGGGAGACTCCATCTTTTCCTGTTGAACTGCACTCACCTTTAACTTACCTGTTGGAGTCTTTCCCCCCAAAGTCTCTGGCGGTATGTGTTTACTTCCCTCCCACCATGGTCATTATTCAGGTTCCCTTTGGGTTGGGTTGTGGGAAGGAGGCCTTTAAACAGTGACTGCACTTGGCTCACAGCCAGGGTGGGCTGCAGTATAGTGGGTGGCAGGCGCTCCTTCTCTGTGGTAGGCAGCAGGTGCTTCTTCTCTGCCATGGGCACCAGCAGCAGAAGATTCTCTCCCAGGACTCAGAACTTCCTCTGTGGTTTCATGGAGAATACAATCTCTTTCTTACAGTAAAACAGACTTAAGGAGACAGATTAGCAAGTGATACAAATCTTCTCCCTGGCTGAGCTTTCATGGGGGGGGGTAGAAGGCTTAGAAGACCTGTGGGGGGAGAAATTATCACAGGACACCAGCTTACCAAAAGTGGCCCATTAGGCATTCAGATTCCACACCATGAACCAGGTTTTTTACCAGAGACAAAGACAACACTGAACACAACAGAAACACGATGTGAGACAAATGTTACCTGAGTGACCATGAAAGGGACTCGAACACCCAGTGTTGCCCTAACTAGAGGATAACTCCTGCTGAGTATTAAGCCCCTGGACAGAGGAGTGTTATGTCACATCCAACCTCCTCTTGTCCAGCCAGCTGTGACCCAAAGACCACAAGGTCCTTACCTCCAGAGTCTTTTTCCTGATAAAGCTCCTGATGGCAGAATCAAAACCTGCATGCCTCTGTCTGTGGTCACTGGACCTGGGGCCCCAGAACACCTCAGGTTGGCCTTCCCCCGAGTCAGGCTTAGCACAGACTACCCAAGTGTTAGTATGGCTCTGACATAGTCAGCTGAGAGAGATCTCGCTGGGGCCTCCAAAGTTATGCCCAAGTTCCCACCAAGATAATCTCTCAGGACATGATATGATCTTAAAATCCAACCAAGAGCTTTATTACTCAGCTGAGGGCTATCCTTCCATGCAGAAGAAGGCACCAAATTAGACTAACACTGTATTTAAAGGCAAAATCTACTATCCCACCTGTTACCAAGAGGTTTCTATGCAGAACTGATTAGATCATTTTACTGTTAAAGTGCAGAAGCGAGTCATCACAGAAGCCAGTAGCAATGATGAGATCACTGATTACTATAGATTCGTAAGTTTTAAAAATATACAATCTGTGGCTGCATGCATTCATTGGGTGGACAATTCACAAGGAGACAAGTTTTGGGTTCAGAGGGAGGTTAAAGGACAAAAGTAGAGGTTCTTAACAAAATGACTATTTTTTATGTCAAGTTGGGTCTTACACCCATGAACAAGTGATGTCTTTCCATTTTGCGATATCTTTTTTCTTTTTTTTCCTTTTTTTTTTTTTTTTTTTTTTTTTTTTTTTTTTTTTTTTTTTTTTTTTTTTTTTTTTTTTTTTTTTTTTTTTTTTTTTTTTTGCAATACGGTCTTGCTTTGTAGTTCAAGGTGGGCCTGATCTCATTATGCAGCCCAGGCAAGCCTCAACTCAGCTGTCCTCCTGCCTCTGCCTGCTGAGGGCTGGGTTTACAGGAGTAAGCCACCATGCCCCACATCTGTGGTATGTGATATTGATTACCAGTGACACTTTAAATATCTTATACTAGAGAAATAATCTTGTATTTACACATCTGTGTATTTATTTCACTTATGAATGTGGCCTGAAGATGCATCAGTCTAGATTTAAATGCCTCTAATTTAGCATTCATTATGATTAAGTAATACTTTATTTCATTAAAAACCGTATCTTCATCTAGTGTCCAGTTGATGGGCATTTGTGCTATTTCCAAGATTAAGCTATCACAAACTTAGCTGCTATAAACATGGGTGCAGCTATGTCACTGTGGTTTGATGCATACAATCATTTCATGAATATACCTACCAACTAAGTGTAGCTTAGTAGTAAGTTAATATGTAATTGTCCTTACTGTTTGTATAATAAAATAGATCCCTTTGCTATGGAATGATTACAGCATTTAATGCTCTGACTAAAAATGTTTTATTTCTATAGCAACTGTGACATATCTGTTATGATTAACAGACTTTTCATGCTGATTTATGTGCCATTAAAGCAGGAAGAAACTAAAGGTGTCAAATGATTATCCAAAGCAATATTAAGGGAAATAATAAAACAATTAAATAACACCAATGTAAAGATTGCAAAAAGCATTATTAAGGACTTTGGGCCTCTTAATCCTAAGAAATTGAGAACAAAGCATTTTTTAAAAAAAAACATGGAATAGTTTAGTTGTAGAAACTGTTTAATTTCTTCTTTAATTTCTTTTGTCACCCATTGGTTGGGTAACAGAGTGTTGTTCAATTTCCATGTGTTTGTGAGGATCTTGGGATTTCTTCTGCTATTCAGCTCCAGTTTCAAGGCACTATGGTCTGACAGTATGCAGGGGATAACTTCGATTCCTTTGCACTTACTTAAGCTTGTTCTGTGGACTAAAATGTGATCTATTTTGGAGAATGATCCATGAGCAGCTGAGAAGGTATATTCTCGCTTTGAAGGGTGAATAATTCTGTAGGCATCTAATAAGCCCATTTGCTCAAAAGTTTGATTTAGCTCAAGTATTTCCTGGTTGATTCTTTGTCCAGTTGATCTGTCAATTTGTGACAGTGGAGTATTAAAATCCCCTACTACTATTGTATTCATGGATAACTGGCTTTTCATGTCCAGTAATGTTTGTTTTATATATTTGGGTGCATTAGAGTTTGGTGCATAAATATTTTTGATTGTTATTTCTTTCTCTTGGATAGTTCCCTATACAAGAATATAGTGAATTTCTTTATCTCTTTTTTTTTTTTGAGGCAGGGTCTTGCTTTGTAGTTCAGGCTGCCTCTGAGCTCACTATGTAGCCCAGGCAAGCCTCAAACTCAGCAATCCTTCTGTCTCTGCGAGTGCTGGGATTACAGGCGTGAGCCACCGCGCCTGGCTCTGTATCTCTTTTAATCAGTTTGGGTTTGAAATCTATTTTATCTGCAAACAAGATAGCCAATCCTGCTTTTCTGCAGTTTCTTGTAGCATGGAGGATTGTTTGCTAACCTTTTATTTTCATTCTATGGGTTTCCTTCTGAATTAGGTTTGTTTCCTGTATGCAGCAGATTGTAGGATCCTGCTTCTTGATCCAATCTGCTACTTTGTGTCTTTTAATTGGCCCATTGAGTCCATTGACATTAATGCTTATGACTGATATGGACATATTCAGAGCTGCCATGTTTCCTTGTTCTTGGTTCTTTTCTTCTTTACTTTTCCACTTTTCTATTTAGTTTCTTGTTTGCCCCAATGAATTCACTCTCCTGGGTCTCGTGGGTATGGGATTTTCTGTGTTTTTTTTTCCAAAATGTTCTTTAGGATGCTTTGGAATGCAGGTTTCATATTTGTTAAGTATTTCAGGTGTTCTTTGTTGTGGAAGTATCTTATTTCCACATCTATTCTGAAAGATAGTTTTGCAGGATACAACAGTCTAGGTTGGAGGTTGTTTTCCTGCAATGCTTGAAGAATTTCTCTCCATGCTCTTCTTGCATTGAGTGTTTGTGTTGAAAAGTCTGCTGTGATCCTAATGGGCTTCCTTTTGTAGGTGATTTTCTTCCTTTCTCTCACTGCTTTCAGTATTTCATTGTTTTGTTGTACATCTGGAACCTTGATAATTATATGTCTAGGTGTAAATATTTTTATGTCACGGTGCTTTGGAGTCTGATAGGCCTCATTTATGTATATGTCTATTTCTTTTCCTGTGAAATTTTCTTTTGTTATCTCTGACAATAGCTTTCTTATGTCTTTTACATTGTCTCCTGCTTCCTCAGTGACTCCAATCAGTCTTATATTATTTTTCTTTGAGTCATCTAGAAGCTGTTGAATTGATTTCTCATGGTCCCTTGCTCTTTTCCATAGATTATACCTTTCCTGCTCGTTGGCTGCTATGCTGTCCTCTAGGTCTGAGATTCGGTTCTCTGCTTCATTCATCCTACTTCCCAAGCTTTTGTTCCCCTTCATCATTCCCTGGAGCTCTGCTTGAAGCTGTTTACAATTTTCCATTGCTTCTTCTATCTTGTATTCTATCACCTCGCTGATATCTTCTTTAATGATGTCTTTCACTGTGGACAGTATCCCTGTTTTGATCTCAGAGTGAGTTCTGATTTCCATTTTACTAGATCTGCTTTAGTTACCATCTCCAAGAGTCCTGGTGTTTGAGTTTCAGTTTGCCCTGTTTCCCTTTTCTCTGAATTTCCCTGTGGTGGTGATCTTTGTGTCTGGTGTTTTGTGTATTTTCTCATTTCTACTCTTTCATTGTTATTAATGCTCTTCTTTGCCTGAACACAGGGCAATGTTTGTTGCAGGTCTCTTTCTATTATCTGAGGCCCTTTGGATGTGGCACTTTCCTGAGGGGTCCTCCTTGAATCTGTAATGACCCTTGAGAGTTCTTAGTTCTGACACATCATGGGAGGTATTTGAGCAGAACAATCAGATCATTTTTGTTACCATAATACAATAAATGCCAATATCAGTATTAAACACAGTAAATATGATAAAAAGTTTTGTTAAATTCTATTCTGTAGACTTTGAGCTTATGAGTTACCTCTATGTCTATATGCCAGAATTTAGAATTAATCAGCAATGTGTGTACAACTTACAGATCATAAATGTACCCCCCAAACCCTTTGGGGATAAGAGGTAACTGGGTTATCAGGGAGGTAGGGAAACTGGAGGAGAATGACATAGGTTTAGCAGATTTATGGAGATCACCTATATCCTAGACCTCATATATGCCAGCGGGTAATAGAGGATAAATGTCATATGTACAACAGTACCAACTGTATGCTGGAAGATCATTGGAGACTTTGCACACCTTCTTATAATAGTACAGAAGAAGAAATAGGGCAGCCTAAGAATCTTTTATTTCTGGGTATTGCTTCTGACAGGAAGATAAGATAGGGTGTGGGGACAAGAGGTGACTAGAGGGATCTAGGAGTAGATGGCAAAATAGAAGCTAGATTCCCCCTCCCACTTTGTTTTTTATCTTGCCTGGTCTCTCAGTGTGGCTTTAGGAGCAAGCCTCCTGTGGAGGAACGCAGGAGATGGCTCCAGCTCCTGTAGGACCTGGGTCATCACAACGCATCTCCTTGTTGGGGTTGGAGCTGGGCGGAGGCCCTCAACCCTCTATGGTGGTGATTGCACCCAAGGTTCGTACCTGACTCCTCACTGCACAGCTCCGGGATACAGTGGGCTGGTGGGCGGCCCTCAGTCCAACGGAAACAGATCCTACTTAAAATTTTTAAAGTGCATACATTAGCAAGAGCAGCCACATTCAGATGTGGGGAAGCCAAGGGAAAGTGTCTCATTGCACAGGCGCCCTTGGGCCCTCTCTGGTTCCTTCCTGCATTCACCTTCTCAAGTATTAGGAATTTTAGGAATGCTGTATAGATCACCTCTACAAGTTGACTACCTGTCTCCCACCTTTTCTTTGCTGTGGTTTGCAATTACAAGATTTCACTAGAGGTGCAGTGGTCCCCGTCTCACAGGCCTCACATGGATGGTGCTCTACTCCTCACTGCTAGGGCCCCATCCTATCATTTAATCTATCGGTTAGTCATTGATTATGCCCATTGATGATGCCCAATTTGTGAGCAGAGGGGCTCAGGGTGTGGTTATCTAACATGTTGATCCCTGGTCTTTGTGAGTACTGTGTTTGCCTTGTCAGAAGGAAACTTAGAACCTCTCTAAAATTTAAGCACGTAAGTTAACAAAGTTATTAATTAACACAGTTGGGCCACTACATTATGCAGACATGCTTCATAGCATCACAGTATACACAATGATACAGTTTTTCTTGTCCATTAAAAACAAAAATTTAC
>PVIC010022825.1:14929-27468 GCA_004025085.1 Thryonomys swinderianus
GAGTTCGATCCCCGGTAACCACATATAATGCTGGGCGTGGTGGCTCACGCCTGTAATCCCAGCACTTGGGAGGCAGGGACAGGAGGATTGCTGAGTTCGCGGCGGCTTGCCTGGGCACCATAGTGAGCTCAGGGCCAGCCTGAACTGCAAAGCGAGACCCTGTCTCCAAAAAAGCAAAAAAAAAAAAAAAAAAAAAAAATTTACCTTTTGCAATGCAATGATCCTCTCTGAGGTGGAAACCTCAGTTTCAATTCCACCTCCACACTGATGTTCTTATCCTGTGTGTGTGTGAATTACTCCTCTGAAATGGTTTCTGTTCCAAAGATTTCACTCTCAAACATTCTTATCAATTGTGTCTATGTCTGGCACATTATAGGCTTCTTTGCTGGTTGGAATACGTAACATCTCACCCAGTCTTCTCATGCTTATACTCAAGGAAGTACAATACTCCCAGAAGATCCTTTATTGTAAAAAGAAAAAAAAAGATTAATTCAAAGGGAAATGTTGCAAAGGATAGAAAATGCAGAAATACAGTACTTGTGCCATAAAATCCACAAAAGTTTAAAGACAAATATCTGATGTGCATATGAACCATTATTTGACGATCATAGTAACATGAGGGAAATAATAGGAAACAAGTATAGTTAATGTATCATTCACACAATTGGTAATATGTGAGAATATTATTTCAAGTGCTATTCACTATGGAGAAAAATTTTTCTTTCCTGTAGAACAGAGTATGAATTTTTGTATATCCAGCAAGAGAAGTTCCTAAGAAAAAGCACTAGAATTCTTCCTGGGACACAGAAGCTCCATTCATCAATATCCTGGCTTAGTACAAAACACATTTGTGAATAAGTAGTTGTAATTTTGAAGAAAGTTGTGATTGGTAATAATTTTATCTTCCAAAATTTTTTATCCACACTAAATAATGCAGGAAGATTATTGTTTATTATTCTTACAATATTATGAGGAATCATTCTCCAACTCACTTGGATAGTTGTTACACGAGTCTATTTCTTCTGCTGTAAGATGATCAATGGACAAAAAACCCACAAAGAACAATTTATAAAGGGCTCATTTTCCTTGTGTTTCCAGATCCCCAAGAGCTTGGCACTAGCCTCTCCTGGCTTGTGGAGAAAGCTTCACACTACGTCCACACAGAGTGCATTATATTGGGTGATGAGACAGACAATGGGCAGAAATTAGGCACTCTAACAACAGAACCACACATCAACAGCCTCTAATTTATTACTCCAGTCATTACTGTGTCCTGCCATGACATAACCTTCCCCTTCTCTTGGGCTCTGGCCAGCCTCTGCCTTTTCCTTATGGAGACAGCTGGGTTTCAGTGAATAGTCAGCCTTGTAACTAAGGATGATCTTCATACTTATAGCTGTAAAATAAATATGCAGGTGAGATCCCTTTACCAAAAAAGGTCATTTCCAGATTCTATAGAAAATAACATATCAAACTGAGGTCCCTGTTTCCTCCCCATCCCCCAGGGGGATCAAGGCCTCAGCTGCCACTCAGTATTCTGGGACGATTCCTCTCTTCTGTGAAATGAACTGTGTTAAATCAGACTCACTGCGGGTGGAACAGCTTCTGGACACACAGCTTCTCTCAGTTTTGGATAACTCCAAATTATGTTTGGACAACAAACATTACCTCTCTTTAATGGAATCCATTTATTCAAATAAATTCATTCCTTATGTTCAAATGAATGAACTTATATGGTGCACAAAGAGAATTATAAAATGACAAAATTTTAGATGATATAATTATTTCTGGAGGCCTGAAACATAATAGATCCAAGAACAAGGACATCGCTTTCAGTGGAGCATCTGTGAAGCAGTGATAAAAGCCTGAGGAATTAATGTCAGTGATCTTCATTGTCCACCCTGCCCTTCCTCTCCCTCATTTAAGCTCCTCTCTGAATCTGAGAAAATTGGGCACATTCAATATCCTAACCATTGTAACTCTTATTCATATTTTCTGCTATTGACAACAAAATTTTTCAGCAACACAAATCCATATAAATGTCAAATCTTTAACTGTGGAACTGTTGTAGAAATAGAGATTCCCAGCCACATGGGCTACTCTTTCCAGAGTTCCCTGGGTGATGAGGATCATTTGTGGGGGAGGAAAACTCAAGAACTCATATGGTAGATTCTTTCAGACTTACTGTCAGCCCGTCATAAGCTGGAGTCCAGTCAGCTTCCAGAAACCCCAAGTGCAACCTGTGAGGAGGAATTCAGACATGGGGCTCTCTCGATCTTCAGGTTTGAGTGGGCATGATTACAAAGTAGTTTCTCTTTGAGTTATTAATGTGATGTTATACACACGCATACACACACACACACACATGCAGAAACTGAGTGGCAGCCACCTGTTCATAGAGTGACAGTGACTAGTCCATTGTCCCTCTGTTGGACACCATCCATCCCTCTCTCCCTGCCACACAGAAAGGATTGAGCATGCAGGAATAGCTTCCTTTTCTCTCAATATACACAGTGCTCTAGAAGAGACTAGCAGGACATGAATCACAAGAGGATCTTGTCCACTGTTGTTGTGCCCAGTTCATTCTCTCCAAGAAGACTAGCAACATGAATGTAAACAGCAAGGGCACTTTATTACCACAGCATACAGTGGATCTACTAATACCAGATTGGAGACACCATGGAGTGGTTTCAAGCTCTTTTTAAAGACAGTTTTAGGTCATAAGGAGGAAGAGGTAGAGTCACTTACAGGAAGGGGTAGGGTACTTACTAGGGATTGGCTAACAATTTTTAACCTAACATACTTGTCAGGTGGTCACTGGGGAAGGAGGGGCAGCAATTACAGTGTCATCTTGTGGGAGGGCTTACTAGGCTTGAACAAAGGAGTCTTGATTCTTTGGTGGGAATAGTTCCGGCAGTTAGCACACCAGAATGTTATTTTTTATCAACTCTGTCAGAAAGGTCGCTGTTGCTTAACAACCTTTTTAACTTCTACATTTGCAACCATTTCAGGAACCTTACCCAGATGTACGAGTAGTTTTCTTTACAAATTACATATCACATTGATACAGTATGTTCTTACCAAGAACAGAGTTTGTTCACAGTTTAAGCATCAGATGGGGTGACTCACAAAATGAAGGTTCTTTGGTCCCAACACTGTGATGGGGCCTCTCAGCTGTGATGCCCCCCATCCACAGTGTCCTGAGACCCTGGTCCTCAGTGGCAGCTGCTCCTGGCCAGAGACCAGACATAAACCCACCACTTAGGGCCCATGTGATAGTCGTCACAGACTCGCTGGCCCTGAGTCCTCACATTAGGGTAGGACTTGGGGGAGGGATGCAAATCTCCAGCTCCTCGCCTCATGGATTGAAGCTCAGTAGTGCCTTGGTCAGAACTCCTGTGCCCATCAGGGACAGCCTTTTCTCCACCCTCCTGCTGTTGGCCATCCCTGCCCATAAGTGATTGGATGAGGGCTGCAGGCATGAATAGGCTTCTCTACTCTCCGGAAGCACCTTCCCCTTCTTCACTGTTTCTCTGCAGGTTTCCTGTTGTAGGTCACCATGAAGGAGTCTGATCCTGGAAAGGTGACCCTTAGATCTTCTGGGTGAGCTGCTCCTCCTTTGGCTTCTCTCTGAGCATATCTGGGTGGAACCTGTATCTGTCAGTCCCCACAAAAGGGTTTCAGTGGCTGACAAGCATTGATTGGGATGATGATAAACAGTAGAACACAGCCCCAAAGAGCCAACTCTCCATATCCAAGGTCCCCTCCAACAACAAAGAGTTCCTCCTGAAGACCAGTGTGGACCCTGAGGACACAGCCACATTGTTGCTGTGCAAGGAGATCAGAGAGATCCAGCCCCAGGTTTTCTCTATACTAGATCTCAGGCTAGCTCTCAGTATTCTTTGCTCTGCAGGAGGAAAATATACTGGGTGCCCTTCTTGTCAGCCTCTCAGTTTCCTCTCCCTTCTTGAGACTGAAGGCCTGGTCTTCCTGTTCCTTTTTAAATTCTACATGCTTTTCTTAATTTTCTTAATTGTGTAAGACATTTGTTATTTTCTATTTAGAAAGCTGCATCATTGGAGAGCAAAGGGGAAGCCCATTTAAAAATGTTGAATCATGCTGTGCTATCTATATGTAAGCATTCTCCAAGACACTTGTTATCTACATGAATTGACAAATAATATTAAATTTTTTAAAGTTGCATGATGGCCCAGAGGGTTAGCTCAGTGGTTCCGGCGCCTGCCTCGCAAGTGCAAGGTCCTGAGTTCGATCTCTGGTAACCACATATAATGCTGGGCATGGAGACATGCCCACCAACAATCAACAGTGCATACCACAATGCCGGATATGGTGGCTTACTCCTGTAATCCCAGCACTCAGGAGACAGAAACAGGAGGATTGCTGAGTTCGCGGCGGCTTGCCTGGGCACCATAGTGAGCTCAGGGCCAGCCTGAACTACAAAGTCAGACCTTGTCTCAAAAAGAAAAAAAAAAATTTGCTTGATGAAGAGATCCTGGTATGTGGTCAGGTGAATCACATTTAGGGGTTTGGATTGCAATTTAGGCTCTCCTATCTAAAATGGGAGCTATCACTAGCTTAGGATTATGCACTGGATCTTAAATGGCCCTCATCACTCAAGTATGATACTTGAATCCCAGTGCAGAAATATTAAAATTAGGGCCTGGAATTGTGATTAGATCATGAAGACATGAAGGTGCTGAGTGGCTTAATCCATGGATGAGGCCATAGCTGGGTGGGCTGTTAGAGGTTGGGCCCTGGTTAGAGGACATAGGTCATGGTTTTTGTCTTGAAGCTTGTGACATGTTGAGCAAGATGATTCTCACTCCTGCTGGTAGAAACCCAAGATGGTAAAACTACAGGAAAGACACTGGGATAATCTTCCCAAAGCCAGGCATCATCAGACAGAACAGCTATGTGAACTGCATGGTCAGGTATCTATCAGATGTGAAGATAGTAGGGAATATGGGTAAGGTTGGTCAATGGGTCCTGTGGGACAGTTCCACAGACACGAGATGCTCTAGTGTGCTGCTGTGCTGTAGGGTGACTACAAATAACAGTACTGCACTGTGTATATCACACATCCAGTAGAAAGGAGTTTAATGGCTTCACTATCAAAACTGATCAACTTCAAAGGAGGTAGACAAGATGACTGATTTAAGCCCTTCATTATTCATATATGCATTGAAACACCACATGGTATCCTAAAATGTGTGTGATTGTGATTATTTTAATTATCAGCTCAAACAAATTTAAAAACAAAATCAAATAAAACAAAAATACTATGAGAGAAAGTTGGAATGAGTATTTTTACAGCTGATTTAAAGGTGTCTCATATTAAAAAGTAATATGCCAGTCAGTACATTAAATGGTATACAAATGGTGAAACAAAATGACAAAAAGTTGAAGATTCTTTAAAGTCATGTATTTTTTAAAATAGTGGCTTTCTTCTCTCTGCTATACTTAGCTTGATTTACTAGAAATTTATTCAAATTTTCAACCTACCACAGGTATTTGCTCCATCGTTTCCTTCTGACTAATGTCATTCTACTCCTATTTTAGGAGAGAATGGTCAGGAACTGGTGACAGTCACCCTGGCTCAGCCTCTTATACCACCAGACACACAGACATGCAAATCACACTGGGCACTGCCACAAGAAATCTCTGTCACCAACAGGGCCAGTGTGGAGTCTCCATCCTGAGGGCACCATGCAGAAGCTGTGGACCCTTCTCTGCCTGGTGGCAGCTCCTCTGGGTGAGAGTCCTGGGGTTTCTAATAGTTTACAGGGACCTGGGATTGGGAAGGATAGACTCACCATGACTCCTCTTGTCTTCAGGTGTCCTGTCTGATCCAACACTTCAGGAATCAGGACCCAGCCTGGTGAAGCCATCGCAGACCCTGTCCCTCACCTGCACTGTCACGGGGGGCTCTGTTGGTAGTAACTCCTGGAGTTGGATCCGTCAGCCTCCTGGAAAAGCTCCACAGTGGATGGGGTACATATATGGAGGTTCAGGAAGCACAGGTTACAACTCAGCTTTCCAGGGCCGCATCTCCATGACTGCTGACAAAGCCAAGAACCAGTTCTCCCTGCAGCTGAGCTCGGTGACCACCGAGGACATGGCCGTGTATTTCTGTGCAAGAGACACAGTGAGAGGTCATCAGTGTGAGCCCAGACAAAAACCTCCCTGCAGGTGCTCTCACGACCAGCAGGGGGAACCCATGATCATAAAATTCAGAGCTCAACTCCAGGGCCAAACGCAAAGGCTATATAGACAAGCTTCAAAGACTGGGGTGAAGCTCTCTACCCATCAAGCCATTCCTGGGTACTTCCACCACATTCCCTCCAATTTGTCAGTTATGTACAGGAATCACTCCTCACTTTTGAAATTTTGACATGTGTGAAACCCCTTCTCACTGGGGTGAAAAAACAATTGGCTTTACCAGCTTACCTGCTCTGCTCTGGACACATCCATACAACTCCTCACTCTGCATCTGCACTTGGAGATCTATTCAGTGCCCACATTCACACGTAGGAAATTTACCTCTGTCATTCACCTTCTTGACTTTCCCAGCATCTTCCTGACCTGTTGCAGTTGGGGAACCACAGCCCCTCTGTGAGCCTTTGGGAGTCTTCCCTGACACCTCTTTCATTCTCACATACACACATATGTCATAAGCTCCTGACTGTGTCCAACTCAACACATATTCACAGAGAGGTACTGAGACGCACCCTCAAGTACCTTTGGTCTGAAGGCAAAATATTGTCCGAGTTGGTTGCTCCTGAAAGCTGCACACAGATCCCACATCTCTCAAAGATGGCTTCTGGGCCCTGGGCTGTGGTGTCCCATGACTCCTCATTTATCTCCTGTCCCCAGACCTCCTTTCCTAAGTGAAGCTGCAGAGTTGGGCCAGGCCTGGGAATGCCTCTCAGATCTGCTCCCTCACTACTCTGAATCCCAAATCCCTGATACCTGATACTTCTGGCCTGGATCCTACAGCCCCAGGGAAGAGCTGAGTGTGGGGGCATCTGGGCTTCAGTAGTAACACACAGCTCGGCATACCTTTCCGAATCTAGCATTCTTCCTCCAGGGACAGGACTTAGAACCTCACTCCCTACAGCAGAGCTTCCTGGCAGCAAAGGTCATAGCCATGCATGACTGTGAGAGACATGGACAGAGGAAGCAGTGTGGCCCGGAAACAGAACTCTACAGGGTTACTCTGAATCAGGCCAGAAGGAGCGGGACTAGCAGGGCTGTCAGGAACACAGAGCAAAGGACTCGGACTTCAGGAGCAGAGAGTGGGAGGGACACACATATCTCCTGTGGTCTCGTGGAAACATCCTCACCCAGGAACTCACTGCCCTCCTCACCTATGCTTAGCTCCTTTAATATGCTCTCCTGAAGGGTGTCACTTGTCACCTCTGTGATGTAACTGGAATATTCGACAGATTCTGCATTAAATCCTTGGCCCCAACTCCTGGAAACACTGCAGAGCTTAGAAGCTGTTTGCGAGCCCTGAATTATGAAAAGATAGAGTATGGCAGCTCTCTTCTCAGTGACCTCTGGCTGTGAGCAATCCACACAGGCTGCTCTCTGCCTGATGCTGCTGCTGCTGCTGAAAATGAAACAGGCCTGAAATCTAGTCCAGAGAGATACTGTGTGTAACTAATCTGTGTCCTGAGTTTCTGGTCAGTTTACCCTGTGTGGTTGAACTTGTCTAATGTCATATTTTCAAACAGTGGTTCAAGCTACAGGCAGATGAAACAGGTTTGGACTCTTTTTTAAATCAACAGGTACCTGGACATCAAGTGATGTTGCCTTTACACATTAGAAACACGCTTTCAAGCACTGTTATCATAGGAGTTTAATGCTTGTCTCATTGAGTCAGTGCTCACCTCTTTCAAAGTGATGGTCTCGGGGCAGGAGGTCAGTGAAGACCACATATCAGTGAGCCAGGAGGTCTCACCTGTCCAGCAGGGCATGAGGAGGGGGTGTGGTGTGAACTGCTGGACCAAACAGAGATGTCCAGTGTCTCCATGGCGGCTCCCAGGCACTGGTTCAAATGTGTCTAACATGGGAGACAATGAGACACACAACCTCATAGTACTGTATAGTCTCATGAAAATTATTCTTTAAGTAAGAGCATTTTTACTTTATAAAGAAATGCTGAAGTTTTTGAGAGGACTTCCAAATTATGCCTTTGGGGCATCTGACAGAAACGTTAATATATTAATGCCATATTTTCTATCATTTGTATAGAGATACTGTGATACCACAGTACAAACAGTGAATGGAGATTTCATGCTGCAACACAATTCACATTCTCTGGAATTTGTGTTGAAACTTTGTGACACTACAATACACATTTCACATTGTATAGATAGTTATTTTTACTATTAATTTCAACATTTTTGTTTTTTATCATATAAATAGATATTAGGGAACCAAATATAACAACTTTGCCAATATTATTTATTAAAATATATGTCCATTCTACCAAATTAAGTGAAAAACACCAAAAAAGAATCTGAGGACATGTCTAAGACACCCTAAAAGGGTAGGGTTGAAGTCCAGTTCTGGACACTGGGTCCAAAACACTAGCCCAGAGGTCACCCATGGTGAGAAGGACGCAGTCTATGGTGGTCAGTGTGGGGCCAATCACCTGGTCATACACAGAGCCCCTGTGTGGTCAATAACAGGTCTGCAGAAGGAACTGCTGCCTGTGTCAGATGTGATGTGATGGAAGCAGCAGAGAAAACCTTGAGGGCTGGGTGTGAGAGAGGACACCGGTGTGCAGTACGGTTCTGACAGTGTCAGAGCCCGGGCACTGCAACTGCCTTGCACAGGTAGCACTTGGCACCAGACACTAAAGGACATGGGCTGGGTGAGCTGAGCAGGTCTCCTCTGATCTCAGGATATTTGCCCTGATCTAGTCCAGGAGGTGTGGGAGCCCACATGGTATGCAAATCTCTGAGGTCCAAAGACTAGAAGGCTGAGGCTCCTTGCCTCAGACACCACCTGCAGCCCTGAGTTCAAACCCCACTCAGCATGGAGTGGACATTCGGGCTCCTTTTCCTGCTGGTGGATGCTTCAGGTTAGGACCCACCACCCAGGGCTGCAAAGGAAACTGAATCAGCTCCACTGTGCCCAACGGTCCTGTGTCTTCCCCACAGGTGTCCACTCACAAATCTAGCTGACACAGTCTGGGCCTGAGATGAAGAGGCCAGGAGAGTCAGTGAAGGTCTCTTCCAGAGGTTCCGGGTATACCTCAGCCAGCTACAGTATATGCTGGTTGGAGCAGGTGCCAGGGAAAGGCCTGCAGTCCATGGGCTGGATCAACACCAAGACTGCAAAGCCAATGTATGCTGAGGGCTTCACAGGACGATTCACCTTCTCCCTGGATGCCTCGGTCAGCACAGCATATCTGCAGATCAGCAGCCTGCAGGCTGAAGATGCAGCCATGTATTACTGTGTGAGACACAGTGTGAAACCACACCCTGAGGGTGTCAGAAACCCTGGGGATGAGCTCGGCCTGGCTGAGGCAGCAGCAGGGACAACCTTGCTCTGATTTTTCACTGACTTGGATTATGAATTCACAGCAGAGATGTTTAGGAGGCTGATTTCTGGTTCATGTTCCAGTTCATTTCAATTGTCCACCTGAGTGTGTAAAGGAATCTGGGAGAGAGGACGGGGTCAGGACCGGACCACGGCTGCTCACAGGTGAATGTGGTGCTGGGAGCTGGGGCCCAGCAGGCAGAGGTGGCTCGATGGGGCTTTGTCTCTCAGCTGTGTCTCCTGCTTGTTCTGTTCCCATGGCCGCTGCTTCCCCCGTGGATTTGGGAATCTCCTCTGCAGCCTGCTTCCTCCTTGATGCTTCTGCTTTGGATTCACCTGAGCCTGGGCTAAGTCCTCTGAATTGATCAGCTGAACTTCATCTGCTAAGTTATTGCTATTTAAAATATGATTCCTGATAGATAAGAGTTACCAAGTGTGTGAGTGGACACGAGTGGGACCAGGAGTGGAATGTGTGACAATGTCCTGAGTGGGGTGTCTCTGTGTTCACAGGTGTTACAAGGGAGCTGCGACTGGTGGAGTCCAGGAGGCTCAGGGTGGCCTCAGGTGTCCCCTAGAATGTCATGTGCAGTCTCTGGATAGTAAATGGATGAGGTCTACTGGGCCCCAGTGCAGGGTTTAGAGTGGGTTTGTCTGGTTAGGGGAAAAAAAAAAGAAAACAAAGATGACAAGTTCATGGCTAAATATGACACATCTGTAGATGGAAGATTCACAGTTTCTGGGGATTATTCCAAAGGCATTGCCCATCTGCACGTGCACGTCTAAGATCTAGTCTCCCTACCTTGTATTATGTGTGAAAGAGAGGTGAGCAGAGTTAGGGGGCATCAGTGAAAGCCCACACCCACCCTTCTGCAGGGACACTTGTGAGCAGCAGGGGGTGCACAGAGCACACTGAGCTGAGGGTCAGGGATGAGTAGGTACAAAGTGAGGGCCTTTAACAGCTGGTTTCCTGTCAGTGCCTGCAGCTTCCTCTCCATCTGAATTCTTTTCACCCCACAACATTCAACAAGATGTTTCCTCAGTAAAGCCAAGTTGGTTAGTGAGGAGACATGGCTTCTATCAGGTCTAGAATTGTCACATAAGCGTGTAGAAGTGCCAGAAGGTAAGAAGGCTCTCAGGATCCAGTGTGGAACACAAAGCCCGCAGCAGCATGAATGGACAGGAGTCAGTGCTCCGCAGTGAGGATGTGGGCGTCTCACCGTGCTGCAGTCAGACTCCGGGTGCATCGCAGGGATGAGAAAGGGCCTTCAGGACACAGTGGGAACAACTGCAGCACTGGAACCAACAAAAGGGTTTTGGATTCCATTCCTGAGTACAGGTCAGTGTGTGTGAGTCCACAGAGATGTGAACAGCGTGTAGATAAACAAACAGCAGATCCGCACTGCTGGGCTCTCACAGTGAGCGGGGAGGGAACCGGCTCTGACCTTCACCACCGCTGAGTCACTGTGTGTGTAAGTCAGGATCCTCCAGACAGACAACAAATACCTTCACCTGTTTATCTATATAACTCTATTTGCCTTTGCATCCAATTAGGAATTTAATATTTATTTTATAAATAATGTTTAACTCAAGAAGAAAGTATGGCAAACTGTGCAGGTCAGGGCTCCTCAGCAGGAAGGTTCACATATAGAGTTTGCTATTCTGTTTTGTAGATATTTAAAAGGGAGGAATTTGATGCTTCCAAATGGAGGGAAAGGATAAAGTCATGGAACCCTAATTATTTAACATTACTCTTGCAATGCCTCTTATAACCTCGGAGTCAGAGGGCAGAGAGCAGATCTGCACTGCTGGCTGGGCTCCCACAGTGAGCAGGGACGGAGCGGCTCTGACCTTCACCACTGACTCCGGAGATCCCGGCCATCCCCACCTCAGGCTGGAGCTGTGAGTGGATATCCCGGGAGTCACTTTCTCACACAGGGATAATCACTCCTTCCACAGCGAGGTTCTCTCCTGCTGCAAACTGTGAAGTGTGAAGGCTGATTGCCAGGACTGAGGAAGGTTCCTGCTCCAGAGAGGTAGGAAATACTTCACTGAACCTAATGTCCATCCGTAGAGAGAAAGACATGGACACTTTTGAGATATACAAGTGAGATCTTGAAGATTAAAATTGGCCACAAATTCATGGAACAGGTTTTTGGCATGTTTCTTTGTTTCCTGATGTCAGTTTTCTGCACTGAGGAAGGGATGCTTCTCACTGTTTTCCAGAAAGGTGGGCACCTACAGGGCTGGGGTGCTCATGGGACGACTCGGGTTTCTATGGAAAAATTAGCACTATGTTAGGATTCCTATTTTAACAAGACTAGAAACTGAGATCACGTGAACAAAAGTACCCACAGCACACTAAACCAAAGCATGGGCTTGTTAGACTGAACATAGAGCCCCTCAAAATGTATGGTGCTGAGTGCGCTTTACCTGGGCCACTGTGAACACAAGTCACATGCATCACTGAAGCTCTTCTAACTTATGGTAAATCTTTTGTCAGGGTCAGTTTACTCTCAACTAAAAACGATTGCTTCTTTCGTCATATTTTGGCGTATAGATGACCTTACAGAAAGTGAAATGGAGTCAAGTTAGATTTCTCAATTTGAGATCAGTATGTACCTATGTGTATTTACCTGCAGTGTCTGTCATGTTGTGTGAGTGAATCTGTATGTACATAAACAATTATGAACATTGGAAGCACAAGGGCTCAACTTTGATCCCTGGTATCACCAAAAAATGACCAAACCAAACCAAAACAAAACAAAGTTTACACCATGACCTACAATATACATGTGTCTCCTTTTTATATTATTTTATTATTTATTTATTTTTGTGGTACCAGTGATCAAACTTGGACCTTTGTTCTTACAAGGTAGGTATGGTACCACTTGAGCTAAATCTCTGGGACTCCTTTTAAATGATGAGGCCAGGACTTGCTGTGCCACTTATTGCTCAGTGTGGAAGAA
>PVIC010022826.1:0-17745 GCA_004025085.1 Thryonomys swinderianus
AAAAAAAAAAAAAAAAAAAAAAAAAAAAAAATTATAGCTATAAAAATTATTTTGTGGCTAGTAACATATGTAGATTGCAATGTGTATAGCAATAAAACCACAAAGGAGAGGGGAAGAAGAGAGCTAGTTAGGAATAACATTTCTGAATCTCATTATAATCAAGTTAGTACAAATCTGAAACAGACTTTTGTAAGCTAAGATATATATCATGAGAATTATAGCAACCACTAACAAGATAATTTGTGAAAATAATCATAAAAGTGTTTTTAGAAATTTTCACTAAAATAAATGTAAAGAGGAATAGTAGGAACAGAAGACACAAAACACACAGGAAACACAAAGAAATACAGAAGACATAAACCAACTTTACAATAATATGAAGTGTAAATGGATTAAACCAATCAAATAGCAGCAGTAGTCAGACTGGATGTTCAAAAATAAGAAGATCCACGTATATACTATCTATAGGAGGCACATTTTAGATTCAGAGATCCAAGTCAGTTGAAAGTAAGATGGAAAATATGCCATGCAAATAGCAACTGTAAGAAATCTTACGTGGCTATGCTCAGAGATTATATCAGACAAAACAAGTGTAAACTTTAAAAAAGTACTAAGGATAAAGAGGGCCATTTTATAATGCTAAAGGATAAATCTACTCTGAAGAAAACCTTTGAAACATAGAACAGAGCTCCCAAAATTTATGAAGGAAAAATAGAAGTGAAAAGAAAAATTAACAATGAAGCTATAATAGCCAGAGACTTCAATATTCCACTGTTAATAATGGACAGAAAGGATAGGTCTGCAGGAAGAAAAAGTATTCTAAATCAACAGATATCTATAAATGATTCTAATCAACAATAAAAAAGTACACAATTTTCTCAAGTTCCCATAGAATATTCTCCAGGATAAATAGTATGCTAGGCCAACATGTGAATTTCAGTAAATTTAAGGCAATTAAGGTCATAAAGAGTATCTTCACTAATCACAATGGCATAAAGTTAGAAATCATTATCAGATAGAAAACTGAAAAATATATATTTATAAAACCGGAAAAATACAACTTTAACCAAAAAGTTAAAGAAAAAATCGTAACATATATTTTAAAATATTAAGAAATAAATGAAAGTTAAAATGCAATACATTGGAAATTGTGGGATACAGTAAAAACAAGTCTGACAAACTTAGAGCCTTAAATCCTATATTAAGAAAGTTTCTCAATAACTTTTGCTTTAATACATTGGAAAATCAACAGTAAATTAAGCCTAAACCAAGTAAAAACAAGGAAATAATAAAGGTTACAGTGAAAATAAATGGAATAGAGAATATATCAGCAACTGGAGAATATCAGCAAAACCAAAAGTTGGTTCTTTGACCAACAAAACTGACAAGCTTGTTACTATAGGGATAAGATGAAAAAGAGAAAACTCAAATTACTAAAATCAGAAATGAGAGAAGGAACATTCTGACCTTACAGAAATAAAAAAGATTATAAAAAAGTGCTATGAATAATTAGATGCCAATAAATTAGGTAATTTAAATTTAAAAAGGGGTAAATTCCTGGGAAGATCCAAACGAGTGAAACTGAGTCAGAAATACCCTACTCTATAGACCTATAATTAATACAGATTGAATTAGTAATCAAAGAAAATCTCAGATGCAGATAGCTTCACTGGTGATTTCTATCACGGAATATTAATTTTTCACAAACTTCAAAAATATGGAAGAGAACACTGCCTAACTCAATGTGTGAAACTGGCATCCATTATGCTGATACCAAAATCAGGCAAAGACATAGTAAGAAAATAAACCCTCTGATCAATATCTATCATTGACTGAATGCCAAAATATTCCAAAAATACAAAATTTAGCAGCATATAAAAATATACACAAAGACCAAATGAAATTTTTTCCAAAAGTAAAACTGACTGTTTTAACATTCAAAAAGTAGCCAGGCATGGCGGCTCATGCCTGTAATCCCAGCACTCAGGAGGCAGAGCAGGAGGATTGCTGAGTTCGAGGCTTGCCTGGGCTACCTAGTGAGCTCAGGGCCAGCCTGAACTACAAAGCAAGACCCTGTCTGAAAAAAAAAAAAAGAAAAGAAAAAGAAAAAAGAAAACATCTGCCAAGCTAGGAATAGAAAGAAACTTTCAATCTGATAAATAGCATCTACGGAAAACCCACAGCTAATATTACACTCGGTGGTAACTGGCTGCCTCCCCCATTAAGATTAGGAACAAAACAAAATTTCCACCCTTACCACTCCAATTCAATGTTTACTGAAGGTTCTAATCAGGACAATTAAGCAAGACTAAATGAAATAAATATCTAGATAAGAAAGCAAGCAAACATTTTTATCTACTTATGATACAATCTTTTAATACAAAATCATAAAGAATACTCTAAAAATAGAATAATGAGTTCAGCAAGGTTACAAAATGAGTTCAGTATGAAAAGATCTATTTTATTTCTATATACCTCAATAAATAATCTGAGAATAAAATTAAGAAAGCAACTACTTTATAATAACATCAGGCCAGGAATTAACTCCGTGGTTCTGGCACTTGTCAGCATAAGATCATAAGTTCAATACTTGGTACCAAAAAAAAAATTTATAATAGCATCAAAAAGACTAAAATTCTTAAAATGAATTTAACAAAATAAATGGAAAACCTATTAGTCTAAAAACTACAAAGTATTTTTGAAAGACATTAAGATCTAAATGTCAAGGTAGTTTAAGTTCACAGATCAGAAACCATAATATTTTTAAGGTAGAAATACTTCTCAAATTAATTAAAATACTACTGGGTGTTTTGTACAATTTAATAAAATTATCTTAAAATTCATAGGGAAATTCAGAGGACCTTAAACAATCAAAATATCTTGGAATAACAAATTTGGAGAACTTACACTTCTTGATTTCAAACTTGTTACAAAGAAACAGTAAGGAAGATAGTATAATACTGGCAGAAGGATAGACAAACATAGCAGTAGAATAAAATTTAGAGTCCAAAAATAAATCTATGTGTCTATGGCCAATTAGATTTTAGAGAGGTGCCAATGCCATTCAGCGGCGGGGGGGGGGGGGGATAGTCTCTTCAAAAATTGTACTGGGACAAATGAAGCAGCACATAAAACAGCATGGAGTTGGACCCCTACCTCACATCTCACATACGAAAATTAACTCAAAATTGAGCAAACAGCTGGGTGTGGTGGCTCACGCCTGTAATCCCAGCACTCGGGAGGCAGAGGCAGGAGGATCGCTGAGTTCGAGGCTTGCCTGGACTACATAGTGAGCTCAGAGCCAGCCTGAACTACAAAGCGAGACCCTGTCTCAAAAAAAAATTGAGCAGACATCTTAAGTGACAGTGCTAAAACTATAAAATTCTTAAAGGAAAATGTAGAGGAAAATCCTAATGACCTTGGATTCAGCACTGGGTACCTAAATAGGATAAAAGAAAAAGCACAAGCCAAAAAGAAAACTTAGACAAATTGGACTTCATATAAATTAAAATCTTTTCAAAGCTCACTGTCAAAAAAGTAAGAACAATTTTTGGCGTGAGAGATCACATTTGTAAGTTACCTATATATAACAAAGAGTTTGTATGTAGAATATATAGAAGACTTGTAATTCAATTAATAAAAAACAAAAAGTTAAAATATAGGCAAGAAACCCAAATAGACATGTCTCAAAGAAGATATAACTGGCCAATGTATACACAGAAAAATGCTCAGCATCAGTAGCCATCATGTTAATGCAAGTCAAAACCACAAGTACATACTCCATCATACCTACTCAGAAGCCACAATCAAAAAGTCAAATAATTCTAAGTATATCGTTTATGGAGAAATCAGAACCTCACACAACTGCTGATGGGGCTGTAAATTAGTGCAGCAATGTTGAAAAACAGTCTCTTACTACCCAGTAAGTTAAACACAGAATTACTCTTTGGTCCAGCATTTCACTCACATGTATATATACCTAACAGAAACAAAAAAATGCATATAGGAAAACCACACACAAATATTCATAGCGGCATTATTCATAATAGCTCAATATGGTGTGAAAAAATCCACTATCCATCAGGTGTTGAATCAGTATATACTATGTGGTAAGATGGTGCAATGGCCACAAAAAGTAAGTGTTGGTACATGCTTCATTATTGACACATCTGGAAAATTATGCTAAGTGAAAGAAGCCAGTCACATAAAAAACACATATGATTCCATTTATATGAAACATCCAGAATAAAAAAGTTGAGACAAAAAGTAAATTAGTGGTCGCCTAAGGCTGCTGGGGCTGGAGAGGAAAGGGCGATGATGAGGGGAAGTTGAAGATAGATAACAAGAAGACCTAAATTTCTCTTTAGAATGACAGTGTTCTACAAAGGATTGTACTGATAACAAGATCTGCAAATATAATTTTTTTTAAAAATTGAATTGTTAAATACAAGAGAGAAGAAAATACTGCAGTATGCCTGCTAGAGATGATGAGTTAGAGAATAAGAGGTAGACTTAACTGCCTTTCACACAGGAAGGAACTTAGGTCTTCGTGACTGACTAGTTGGAGTAATTTTTAATGTTCTGCTTTGTTTTGTGATACCAGGAACACAATCCAGATGTTAAACATCTCCATTGAATTACATCCCCAGTCTGATAGCCATATCTTGGATTTAGATTTTGACATTTACCAAAATAATCAAGCTTTAAAAATAACTGAAGAATTAGGAAAATAGAGAGGAGTTCTGTGTTGGAGAGTGCTCCTTTGACATGCTTGAACTTCAAGAGTGAGAATGTCCAGGAGGGAGCTGGACATAGAGGTCTTGAGATCAAAAGAACTCAGGCTGGAAAGATCAATTTAGAATTCACCATCTGTCAAGTATAACTGGCCCCCTGGGGTCTGAGGTTGTCCAGGAAGATAGAGTCCAAGGACAATATGTAGGTTTTTTTGAAAATAAGAAAAGGAGAGAAATTTACCTAATGGTCAATGCTTGCAGCGTCTTTTGATAGCAATTTAGTACTGCTTTCTGCTTTTTTCCTAGAATTTTCCTCATCTTTAATATTTTAGTATATGTGCTGATGAAGCGAGCACCCATCTTTAAGTATTTAAGAATACAATTTTGTATTCTGGCCTTTTTCACTCAGTACTATAGCATACATATTTTTCCATGGTGTTACAAATCTTTCATTTGAGAATCTCCTTATAGTCATTTCTTCATGGAATTCTTTTCCTGACTTGTCCGGAGTGATACCTGGTAGCTTCTCACTCTACTGCTTTCCTTTATATATAGGAGATGAATATATCTATATATTATATATTATATATATTATATAGATATATGTGAAAATATATACCTGTTAGATATCTGATATGCTGAATTTTTTTTTTTTATGAGACAGAGTATCACTTTGTAGTTCAGGCTGGCCCTGAGCTTACTATGTAGCCCAGACAAGCCTGGAACTCAGCAATCCTCCTATCTCTGCCTCCCAAGTGCTGGAATGACAGGCGTGAGCCACCACGCCCAGCACTGTGGTATATGGTACTGATTGCTGGTAGGTATGAGTCACCACCCCCAACATTGTATGTGGTTACCGGGGATCAAACTGAGGACCTTGCGCTTGCGAGGCGGCGCTGGAACCACTGAGCTAAATCTCCAGCCCTGATATGCTGAATTTTTGTTTAAAATTAAAGAATGGGACTGGAGGGTTAGCTCAGTGGTTCCGGCGCCTGCCTCGCAAGCGCAAGGTCCTGAGTTCAATCCCAGTAACCACATACAAGGCTGGGTGTGGAGACTCACGCCCACCAGCAATCAATACCACATACCATATACCACAGTGCCGGGCGTGGTGGTTCACGCCTGTAATCCCAGCACTCGGGAGGCAGAAACAGGCTGATTGCTGAGTTCCAGGCTTGCCTGGGCTACATAGTGAGCTCAGGGCCAGCCTGAACTACAAAGTGAGACCCTGTCTCAAAAAGAAAAAAAAAAATCAAAGAATGAATTCTAGGAACAACAGAAGTTACAAGTAGGAAAATATTTATTGAGAAGATAGTTCCTAAGAGGCAGGAGGGGCCCTGAATGAGTTGTCAGAGGAGGAGTTGTATTTTTTTTTGTTTTTTGTTTTTTTGGGTTTTTTTTGAGACAGGTCTCACTTTATAGTTTAGGCTGGCTCTGAGCTCACTATGTAGTCCAGGCAAGCCTCAAACTCAGCAATCCACCTGTCTCTGCCTCCTGAGTTGCTAGGATTACAGGCGTGAGCCACCACACCCGGCACTCAGAGGATGAGTTTTATAGACCAAAGCCCATGTGTTATAGCTATGAGAATACAATAAGGTTATAAGTATAGTCCCTTAGTAATAGTAATCCAATGGGGAAACAAGTCACTTAATAAGGGTGCATGGAAAGAACAAAGACTTTTTCTAGGAAATAATGGGTCCAGAGGTCTCTGGTTGCCCACCAGAATGACTGATGTCTATCTAGAGTTCATTTGACCCAGAGAGTATCTTGTGAGAAAGTAGGCAACCCTGGTCATTTTGTCTTTGTCCTGAGGCCTGATCTCCCACATATGTGTTTCTGGCCATGGTTGTGATGTATTTTTACCTTTGCCCTGAGTCTTTCAAAGACCTAGCCCTCTGTGATTGCCTGTGATATTTTTACCTAATTTAGAGGTCTATAATGCTTTCATTGCTGTTCATACTGCCCCCCCATTCCTCCAGTGTAGATCACAAAGGCCCCTTCTTCTATGAAAGTCAGTTGACTCCTGGCTTGAATTGACTATCTTCAAGAGGGAATTTGAGGTTTTTCTTCCATTGTCCTTCCTGATTTAGACCAGAAAGATCACATTAAAGAAACTTCCTGGAAACATCTTAGATACCTGCCCAACAAGTTCCTCTTTATTGCCATCCTTTCTTACATTTTCTTTAAGTAGCAGATTCAACATATCATTTAGTCCTTCAAAGAAGGCAGAATGGATTCAAGCTGCTGATGTATGATAGAAAGTGTTGATACAGGGGAAGCAAGCCCAGCTCCCAACCAGAGAGAGATACCTGAAACATGACTTCATGTTATCTAAAATCAAAGAATGAATTTTAGGAACAATAGAGGTTTGAGAGTAGGAAAAACTTTATTAAAGAAAGCTTTTGGGGGGCCGGAGATTTAGCTCAGTGGTTCCAGCACCTGCCTCACAAGGGGAAGGTCCTGAGTTTGATCCCCGGTAACCATATACAATGCTGGGCGTGGTGGCTCATGCCCACCGGCAGTCAGTACCACACACCACAGTGCCAGGCGTGGTGGCTTACGCCTGTAATCCTAACACTCGGGAGGCAGAGACAGGGGCATTGCTGAGTTCGAGGCTTGCCTGGACTACATAGTGAGCTCAGGGCCAGTCTCACAAAGTGAGACTCTGTCTCAAAAAAAAAAAAAAAGAAAGCTTTTGCCTATGAGAGGCAGAAAGGTGACTCAAAAATGGGAGTCCATCCACCTCACCTTCCAGTGGGCTTTTATGGAGCAAAGTCATGAGGTGAGGTGGGTTTATGGTGAGACAAAATTACAGTCAACCAGTAACATTGCAAATACAGTAATTTAGGTAACACTGGTACAATGACAAATCATAGAACGGACAAAACCATGATCAGCCTATAAGATTACAAGTATAGTTGCTCAGATAACATTGATTAAACAGGGATCCAATGAGAAATTAAGTCATAAACAAGCATACAGAAATTTTTGATATAGAATCTCTTCTGGTTAACGTCCTGGCCTGCCAATGGGGAGGGGGATGTGGTACTTATTTAGAATAGCAAGTACTGCTGTTTATCCTAGGGAGACTGGTGCTTTCTTAGAATATCAATCGCTGCTTTTTATTCCACAGGGGTGTGGTAGTTTTCTCCCCTGGCAACGTTAACCTCCAAATTAGCTTCTTTGTGGGCTTTTTCCTGTGGGCATTTTCCTGTAAAATGTCTAGATAGCTTTTTTACCTACAATAGTACCACAATTAAAACATTGGAAGTGCCTAACAAGTCTAATTTCTAAGTATATATTTTAATTTAAATAAGCATACCTTTTACCAAAATTGTCCCCAAAACCTTAGATTATAAATATGGAGAGTAAGATATTTGAAAATCTACATCAAATATCATGATGTTACTAGCAAAGTTTAGCTTGTTTAAATGAACATGATTTACTTACTATCTATACCCTTTAATCAGCATTAAATGGTAAAACCAGTGCTCATAAAGGAAATAAATCTAGTCATAAATCATTATTTTTAGTTTGTTAGATTTTACAAACAAGACTTTAATGACAAGAAAATATATGTGATGATTTTAGTAGCTACCTAATATAATTAAAATAATAAATAATAAAATAATAAAGATGTTTTTAATATTCAAATTTATCCAGTATTTATTGATAGCTTCCATATATCAGAAATCTTGCTAGGTGTTTCCTTGTATTCACTTGTATTATCCCACACTCATCCATCTGCTTCTCCACAATCTTAAGAAATAAATACTGTTAACTTTGTCTAATAACTAAAAAAAATTTTTTATCAGGGAGGTTACCTAATTAGCTCACGATCACACAGCTAAAAAGTTATGGGCTGAAGCTACATTTCATGTCATTTGAATCTAAATGTGAAGGGCCTTCCCATCTACCACATAGTAATTTATTTAATTTATCTTAATCATTTATTTATTTTCAGTCAAAATGTCCATTACTCTTGTTTATCATGTAATTTCTTTTATCATCTGGCAAAATCCTTAATAGCAGTAGAGGTCTTTCCTTATCTGGTCTCTGGAACCACCTCCAATATTTTCTAGCCCTCTCTTTTCTACTTCCTCTCAACTTTGGCTAGCGCTACAAAATGTTGTCTGATAAAGTATGTTTAAAGATTAAAAGAAAAAAAGGAAATACAAAAGAAAGTTTAAAGATTAACCCTTGTTGTTGACTTAGGATCCTTGATCAAATCTCAAAGTTCACTTAACTTCACTCAACTTCATACTATCAAGACAGAGCTAATGGTTCTTGGGAACAAAATAAACCACAGAGTCTTAAGGATGGGACTTCCCCTGGGTACCACATGAGCCAGGCATGTGGTGTGTGTGTGTGTGTGTGTGTGTGTGTGTGTGTGTGTGTGTGTGTGTATGTGTGTGTGTGTGTATACAATTATGGCCTTATGGCCACTACTTTCCTGATGAGGAAACCAGGCTTCAAAGCTCAGATCACATTCTCCTGGTCATACAGCCAACCAATACCAGAGTCAGAAACTCCAACACAGAGCCCTCTGACAAGATATGTTATGCTTGTTGTTCTGTACAGAAATCCCCAAATATCTGTCCACAAAGGACATCACGAAGTTTTCACTAGGTCATGGAAAAATAAGAACAACACCATCATATTGTGAATGTGGGGCGACACATTCTTTGTGAACATAGAGACAGACTGTTGCTAAGAGCTGTCTTTTATTCTGAATTTATGTCTTTTCTGCCTTTCTGATGGTGAAGTTTACCTTCTTTGTGAAAGGATAATGAAAACAGGTAATAATAGTGCTTTGATGCATTTTATTGTTTGAGAAATTGAAGAGTAGGTAATTTTCTGCCCAATAAATAGTTCCTTGACTTTCTAATGTCTATATAAAAGGTTTAAATGAAATATTAATGTTATAGTAACTATATTGAAATGTTGGGGTAATTAGTTTCCATTAGTGTCTCCTAACACTCTGAGAAGCAGTTCAAAACACAAAACAAAAACAAAAGAGCCCTAGTCAATTTCAGCCTGAACACTTTGAGTCCTACTGAAGATCACCAGGTTGGTTATCCCCTGGCCTATGAAATCCAAACCATATGAGGAACACATTTCAGGAGATGGTAGGTGTGACCTGCTGACACAGGAAACTACCAAGTAGCCCAGGAAAAACTTGTCTGACCTTTGGTTGGGAAAGGAGTGAGGTATGCACCCTAGAATGTCCCCACGTGGAACTAATGAAGAAGGGACTTTCTTCGGTGTTGAGTGAAGTCTTACCAAAGAGGTACGAGTCATCTCTACTTGAAGATAAGTTCATACAGTCATGTTGATTCATACGAGTCACAGTCTTAGTTACAAGATGTAATTAGATCACAAAAAAGGTGTGCTAATATTTATTCAGAAAAAGAAAGCTAATTTACCATTTGGTCAGTCCTATACTCTTTCCAGGAAATGAAAGCAATACAATTTAATTAGACTGACTTAAAAAGGCACAGAATCAGTAATTACAGATTGTCCTGATTCTTATTTCCTGTTTGTTCTCACATTCATTTATTCATTCAATATGCATTATTTATTCAACCTTTCTCCATGAGTAGGTAGCTCTAAGGCCATGAACAAATCCCCTGTAAAAGGCTTTCTTTAGTTAGATAAGAAATTCATATATAAATGTGTGTATATTGTGTGTACAGAAAGAAACAAGACAAGTAGACAGACAGACATTTAAAATATATCAGACCTGGGGCTGGAGATTTAACTCAGT
Organism: Thryonomys swinderianus; assembly: GCA_004025085.1. Lineage (NCBI taxonomy): Eukaryota > Metazoa > Chordata > Mammalia > Rodentia > Thryonomyidae > Thryonomys > Thryonomys swinderianus. The sequence goes on from PVIC010022826.1 coordinate 10,501, forward strand.
GGTTCCAGAGCCTGCCTCACAAGCACAAGGTCCTGAGTTCGATCCCAGTAACCACATACAATGCTGGTCACCACGCCCACCAGCAATCAATACCACATACCACAGTGCCAGGCGTGGTTGCTCACGCCTGTAATCCCAACACTCAGGAGGCAGAGACAGGAGGATTGCTGAGTTTGAGGTTTGCCTGGGCTACACAGTGAGCTCAGGGTCAGCCTGGACTACAAAGCGAGACCCTGTCTCAAAAAGAAAAAAAATACATACATACACACACACACACACACACACACACACATCTGACCTGGATAAATAAGTCACATGGCTAGCACACTGCCACCTACAATCAACAAAAACCTCTTATTACTTTTATTTATAAAATAATGTCTTCCAGCTATGATGAACGAAAAAGGAAAATGGAAAAAGACTACCCAAAGAGTACTGAAGAAGAGTTTTCAGGAGTACATGGCCAGATAGATGCTGCTGTAGAATTAAATGGTGAGTGTTTCCACCAGAACAATATTTTGTGGAAATTTTAACAAGAAATCTGAGCTCCACTTTAACACAACAGAAAATATATTTCCAAATGGGAGTCATTATTTCTTGTTTGTGGCCCTGGACTCTTTTATAAATTTAGCTAACTAGATTATTCACTAGAAAGAGGAATTATAAAAGGTATTATGTTTCTCACTTTACTGGTACAAAGTTTTAAAAATATAAGCTAGGGATGGTAGTGCATTTCTGTAAACGCAGCATTGTGGGAGGCTGAAGCAGGAAAGTTGCCAAATTCAAACCCAGCTTGCTCAATTTAGCAAGACCCTGTCTTAAAAAATTAAAGTAAAGCTGGGGTATAACTCAGTGTAAAGACCATGGGTTCAATCCCCAGTACCAAAAAAAGAAAAAAATTTTCATCTTCCTTCCATTAGTCAGCTAGATCATAATGCCCACACCAATCAGTATAAGAATAAGCTTCTTCATCTTCATTCTAAAATAGTCTTGAAATGGTGGGGAAAATTTAAAATAAGATAGATATCATCTCAACCTTCCCAGTACCTTTTCCTTTTTCTATTACCGAACTCATGCAACTTAACACATTGCTAGGAAAGTAAAGTTAAACTGTGTTGGATAAATTTAATTGAATCTTCTGAATGAGTCAGTGAATGTGTTTGTCCTGAGTACATAGCACAAAGCTGACACCGTTCAGAAATACAAAGACAGGTGCAAATATGGCCTCTACTGTCATGGAGTGGTGAACCCCTCTGGGAAATGTGCACCTACCTGAAATGGGTGAAAAACGGAAAACAAGACAGTGTATAACTCGGCAAATTGATCATGACACTGTACAGGAAATTCCGTGATAATTCTGAGAGATGATCTCAGAAAGAAAAGATGAGACTTGAGAGCAGTAGTTGAAGATTTCATGATGAGATGTTATCTGGTTTTAAGTATTGGCTAATTTCACAGGGAAAGAACAAGAGTGACAGTTTCTCTAAAGAGAATATCCTGACAAAAACCACAAAGCATAAGGGAGGGTGGCTTGTTGGGTGATCCCAAAGTGAAGACCTTATTCTAGCTGGAACAAAAGAGAAAGATGAGAAAGGGCTGCAATATTAGAAGAGCTAAGTTCTAGGGCACGTGGAGCCATGGGAAATGCAAGCTAATTCCCATTTCCACATTGGTGCTCTCTCAATCAGGTTATATGTATAGATCCTCCTCAAGTCATTTTTAGTAATCACAATTTCAACTTTGTCTCTTTTAGGCTACATTTACTTCTTTTCAGGACCAAAAACATACAAATATGATATAGAAAAGGAAGATGTGGTCAGTGTGCTGAAATCTAGTTCCTGGATTGGTTGCTAAATGGAAAGGTCTCATCTTTTCCAAGAAATGAAGATGACTACAAGCAGCTGATAACTCAATTTTAAGGACCAAAGCAGAATGTAGAATAGGGATTCTACCCATGGCCTTCAGTTCTATGTCCAAGTTAGAGTTCCTTGAAAACAATTTTTCTAAATTTTTCATAGTTGTACATTCAGAATTTTAATCCTAAAGAGAAATTAAGCCAACTGTACATAAAATGCAAATCAACCTAATGTATTTCACAGTTAGACACATATTTTTTTCTTACCTGATACACTCCAAAGCAAATTGACAGTTGGATTTTTTATTTCCTACTTATATATTACCTGACATGTAATTATCTTTTTAGGGACTATCACTACCATAGAAATCATGACTAGTCTCTGCAGACAATGCCTTTTTTGGCCATCATTCATTGTAATGAATATAAATATACTCAATACTTTAACTATATCACAAACAAAAATGATACAATGTTTGTTTCTTTTTTAAATTTGACTCTGTGTCTACTTAAAGGTCTCTGGCATGGGCTATGGTAGATGCATATTCAAATGAGTTTTCATACTCAACAACAGATTGGTACTTGGCAATGGGAAAATATTCTAACAAAAGCCAATAAAAATATTACATTAGAATAGTTCTTCATTTTTTTATGTTAAGGTTTATCAGCCTCTGTAGCACTTTATTTGGCAACAAAGTCTGTGCGCCTTTAGAAAATGTAAATTCACAGACCCAAAAGAAATAGCAACAGTGACCACTCTGGTTTCTAATCATCTCTTCAATGGAGCTATCTTCAACCCATCAAAATTTCTTCTGAGCCAGGCATGGTGGCTCACGCCTGTAATCCCAGCACTCGGGAGGCAGAGGCAGGAGGATTGCTGAGTTCGAGGCTAGCCTGGGCTACACAGTGAGCTCAGAGTCAGTTTGAACTACAAAGTGAGACCCTGTCTCAAAAAAAAAAAAATTTCTTCTGAATAGCTTTCCATAAAAGTTCATTTTTTAATTTTAATTTTTCTCATTTTAAGCCAAATCTCCCCACACACACACACACCCCTAGTCATGAATACAGATGGCATTATGACTATCTTTTTTATAATTTTTAAATCCTACCCTTAAGAATATAAACATTTTTAAATTAATGAAATGTATGTAATGTGTTTCTTAAACTGCCTAGAACACTGATAGTTTTTTATCAGAAGTAACATTGTTACAACTATTTATTAATTTTTATGTACACTCACTACAAAAGACTTAATATAAGAAAGAATGAAGCAGTTCCTTGAGGTAATTTAAACTTCCCATTTGTTTTCTGTTACTGGAAGTAGCTATAGCCACACAGATGTTGAATATTTGTTGAAGACAGCATCTGCTATCCTTGCTTTGCAATGTCAAGGTGCCTCTATAACGAAGAAAAGTCACTTTTGCAAAATTAGCTGAGAATTTCTTACTGCCCATAGGCAGAGGAAAACAGTCTGGCCATTCCTCAGAAAGGTTAAAGTTAGACATAGAAATTCCACGACTTAATACATACCTGAGAAATTAAAATATGCCCACACAAAAACTTGAAACATTCATAACGGCATTATTCATAATAACCAGAAGTGGAAATAATCTCCCGCGTCTACCACATGATTAATGGATAAATACAATGTGGCACTGTCAGAAAACAACATCATTCAACAATAAGGAGGAATAAGGTACTAATGCACGCTATAATATTATAGGGGAAGCCTGAAAACATTGTGCTGAGTGAAAGGAGCCAGACCAAAAAAGTCACATACTTGTAGGATTTTATTTATATGAAATGTTCACGGAAGGAAAAATTCATAAAGACAGACAGACTCGTGCTTATCAGAAAGTGCTGGAAGGAGATAAGATGGGACTGCTAATGGGTACAGGGCTTTGGGGGAGGGTGGTGAAATGTTCTAAAACTGGTGATGGTTATACAACTGTGTGACTAAATTAAAAGCCATTGAGTTGTGCACTGTATATGAATTATCTCAATAAAATTGTGACATTAAAAAATAAACAAGGATACCAAAGTGGTGTGATGATCAATGAAGTTCCTACATCCTGGCAACTGTGGCAGAGACCAGACGGCAATGAAGCATAAGCCTTGAGACATCTGGTACTGAGCAACCAGCCAGATGTTCCTCTCGTGTCCAGCACAAGAGTAGGAGCTAGACAGCGAGGACATTTCACTTCACAGACAGATGCTGCTGAGTGTAGCGTATGATATTCTCAGAGGACGGGCTGGCTGGATGCAAGCCCTGCGTCTTTTATTTTTAGCCTATGATATTGCTCAAGTTCCCTCGATTCTCTCTCTGTCTTCATTTCCTCCCTTGTAAAATTGGAATTAGAATGACTCTTACTTCCTGGGGATAGGTAATCCTCCTAGGAGTTCTATAGGGGTCCTATAATTATTTTTAAATAATTAGAATTTGTTTTATTGTGAGATATTATGCAGAATTTTTATATGTATATGCTTTGTGATAGCTAAAGACCTGATGAACTGTAACAAAATATGAAAGGATAATCAGTGACCTGAATTTTTCTTCTCCAAATTCCAAATTGAGTCATACACACACACACACATGTATATATAAAATAGTTCTTAAAAATTATGTTTTTTATTGAATTAGAGAACATCTGGATCCCAAATATATTAGTATATGTTTTAGAAAGATATACTCTCTCTAAAGTTGAAGAAATAGTGATTAAGTGTTGTATGCACTTATTCTTTGTGATAAAAGAACTGTGTATACGATATTTAATAACATATTCAGCTGGCTGGCCTTCCACATTGATGTTCTTCATTGACAGATTAACTAAGAAGAAAGAGAAAGTATTTCTTAAAAGAATGTCTAGAATATGTAAAGATTTTTTCTAAATAACACCACGCAACTGTTTGCCTTGTATTGGTTTTTATAACTAAGCTAGAGATGATTTAAAGTCTGCAGGAGAATTGCATAGGTTACACACAGATTACAGTTTCTGTAAGGAATTTGTGCATTCACAGATAATATCCATATGCACTGGGACCAGTGCCATACAGAAACCAAGGGACAATTTTACTCCTCTCTTGAGAGTGTGAAAATGGCTTTCAAATAACAGTTTTGAAGAAAATGTGGTTTGATGACTCTTTTGAGGGTCAAAAGGAAAGAGAACAGAGTTCATTATATGGCACTGTCCTGTAACAACAGTGATGACTGTGAGCAGAGCCCTTTTCAAAGCACCACAATGTTACAAATGGCTAACTGGATGGAATGAGTGGGGTCCTTTCTTCCCTAACAGAATCCACAAAGTTTTCTGTAATTGGAACCAAACTTCCTTCCACTTAGCCTAGTCTGAATGGCAGAGCTAATTTTCCCTACTGTTCCACATGCCCATATCACAGAGCAGATGGCAATTCTGTGTGTACTTTAAAATGTACTTTAAGTGACCACAAGGTCATTATGGTCTTTTGTTTTGTTTTGTTTTGTTTTGTTTTGAGACAGGGCCTCACTTTGTAGTTCAGGCTGGCCAGAGCTCACTATGTAGCCCAGGGAAGCCTCAAACTCAGCAATCCTCCTGTCTCTGCCTCCCAAATGCTGGGATTACAGGCGTGAACCACCACGCCCAGCATTGTGGTATGTGGTACTGATTGCTAGTGGGTGTTAGTCACCACGCCCAATACTGTTGCTTGAGGTTACAAGGAATCAAACCAGGTACCTTGTGCCTGCTAGGCAGGTGGCAGAACTACTAAGCTAAATCTCCAGTCCTATGGTCCCTTTATTTACATATCAACCAGGCATTTCTTTTTTGCTCCATTTTAATCATTTCCTCTCAAACAATGATACTGAAGGTTCTTTATGAATATCCATAGCTAAAATTACCTAGCAAAATGCCATTTGAGAGAAAAATGCATAATTCTGACCAATAGAGTTTTCAATTCCCGTAATGGAGCACAGAAGTGCCCAGGACATAGGGGTTTTTGTATTTTTGCCAATAGACCTGAGGAAGGAAAGAATAACATCCTCTGAGAGTTTTCCACTTACCAAGCCTGTCTTTGGTACTATCTCATCCCTAAATAACTTGCTAGTAGCATGAAAACACCATAATCTCAGCTGTGTTCCTAACATTTACACTGTTAGAACTGAAATAGGAGCAGGATTAAGAAGCCTGCCTAAGTTATGGTAGGATGTGAATGAATGGCTTTGGTTCAAAAGAAGGTTCTCTAATGTGCATATGTTCATTTTAATACCCTCTCCATTTATGTTAGTGTGACATATGTTCCTCTAAGCCAATGTGTCATTTAGCAGGTTTGGGGACAACTTTTGTTGCACAATCTAGCTGTTCTGACAAGAACTGAAACTGAGCCCAGAAAAGAAAAGGAAATGAGAAAGTCAAGGAGAAAATTGCAATAAAATCATTGAGAAATGTTGCATCCTATCTGTTTCAAACAGGCAAGGTAATCCTAGCTACACAGGAAGCAGGTGTATTCAGAGTATGAGGCTAGCCTGGGCACTTTAGCAGTACCCTATCTCAAAATGTAAATTTTTTTAGTCTAGGGATGTAAGTCAATGGTAGATTACATGTGCAAGTTTCTGGGATCAATCCAAAATACCATATAAATCCATTGCTGTTTGTCAGCAATGGGGAAAAGTATGATGATATAAATAGTAAGCAATTTGTTTACTCTTGGAAAATCTTAAGACCGCATTGCATGACAAACAATTTCAGCTTCTAAGATGGGTCAATAAAACATTAACAGCCTCTTCAGAGCAAAGGATGTCAGAAGTCCTAAAGAAGCATATTCCAGTGTCCAATGACTACATCATCACTTTGCTAAGTTTTAAGCAAATTTCCATATCTGAATTTGTTATATATGATAATTACTATTTACTTTAATTGACTTTATTAGTATATTTATACATACAATATGATCACATTCAACATTAAGAATATGCACTTGTACATTATACATCTCGATTCTTATTTTATCCCCCTCCCTACAACCTCTGCCCATATATACATAAGCTTTGTTTCCTTTTTATTAACTATCAATTTTTTTCTTTCCTTACCCACCTTTTCCCTCTTCCTTTTGCACATTTTCTTCCTACTTCACATATTTCCTATTACCCAGCATACATTTTGGCATTTACTCATTTACACTTTCAGTCTTTTATACCAGAGAAAAGATACAGTATTTACATATCTGTGTCCTATTTATTTCACTTATGAGTATGTTCTCAAAGTACATCCTTTTGAGTATAAATGACTCAAATTTATCATTCCTTAGGGCTTAGTAATACTCCATTTTATTTTATTTTATTTTATTTTATTTTATTTTTTTTTTTTTGAGACAGGGTCTCGCTTTGTAGTTCAGGCTGGCCCTGAGCTCACTGTGGT
>PVIC010022827.1:0-27326 GCA_004025085.1 Thryonomys swinderianus
GGGGATCAAACTCAGGACCTTGCGCTTGCGAGGCAGGGACCAGAAACACTGAGCTAACCCTCCGGCCCTAGAGTATATTTCTTTACTATGTAGTCAGATGGGCAGATTAAAGCTTACAATATAAAGAACTACATCTTTTTTGTCACTGTTAAAAATGACCCAGGATGAAATAACAGAAACAGGTGACAGGTGACAATCATAGCAAATTTTGGAACAAAATCTTCTAGTTTTATAGTAAGCTTTACTAATCATACAAGATGGCCCAGCAATTTCATGCTTAGCTATTTATCATTACGAGTTTTCAACTTACATTTGAAGGATTATAGCACATGTATGCATAAATACCAAAAGAAACTAGGTTGTCTGTCAATAGGTGAATAGAAAAAATGAACCATCAGGGTACATGCTAATGACTGAATGCTATTCAGTGATAGAATAGAACTTCAAGCCATGAAAAAGACACGAAGGAACCTTAAATAAACATTAGTAATTGAAAGAAGTAAGTCTGAAATCACATTCCAACTAATGAAAAGGCAAAACTATAAAGAGTAAAAGGATCAGGGATTGCAATAAATTGAGAGGGGAGGAGAGAGAATGTATAGGTGGGGCACCAGGATCTTGGGGGCACTGAACCTATTTTGTAGGGTCCTATAGGAATAGTAGCTGCACAGATATACATCTGATGAACACTGTAAATTATCCAACACAAATAGTGAACTCTAATATCAACTATAAATGTTTGTTAATGCTCAAATGTACCAAACTGTTACAACGGTTTTAACAAATGCCAATACAGGATGTTTATAATAGGGGGAAATGTGAGGAAAGAAAGAGTATATGGGAATTTTGTACTTTCTATGAATTTTTTTCTGTAAATATAACCATTTTCTAAGACACAAAGTCTTCTAATTTGAAAAGTTCCATATTTGATTTAATGTCTAAAAACCTGTGAAGCAATAGCATTTCTTACAAAACGGAAAATTATACAGGGCATTCATAGTACAAAAATTATTTACATTTCTCTATTTTGTCTTTGCTGGCGCCCTCTACTACTTTCTCTGGCTAGCAAACGAAGCCTTTATTCCCTTCCTGTAGAAAACTACACTATCTTTTTAATATATACATATTTTCCATAAGACTTCAGATCTTATTAACATTGTCCCGTGAAGTTACTTCTCCTACCAAGTTCCAACCTCAAAGACCTCACTGAATGGTCGAAAACTTCCCAGAGGTCATGGTTTGAGACAATGGCCGAAAACCGGCACCCAGGAGATCAGTTTAAGTGCTACTTCACTGTCTCTTTTTCATTTTCTCTTTTTAATGTTTTAAAGTTTTAATGCACATTTAGTTCTTCCTTTTATAACTTCCTAGTGCTTATGGGAAGCCTATGTATAAAATGGAATGTAATGATTTCTTTCCTGAGACCATTATGCCACTAGTTTATTAGACCCTAGAAAAATTTATTCTTCTGCATAATTTACACTTCATTTTCTTATATTGCTTCTCATGACTAATTTCTCACACTTATTCTGACCTACAGTGAAATTTCTTTGTCTAGCTAACCTGAGAGATTTAGGTTGTCAATGTACCATATGTGCTGTATGTTTAGTAAAAAAATTTCACCGTACTCAATGCAAAATTAAAAAATATATATTTTTATGTCTTAAATGTGGATTTGGAATTTTTAATAATTTAAAACACAATTTAATCACACTTTCTTAGAACATTTAAAATATTAACAAATAAAACAAATTATTTTCAATCACTCTACACCATGAATCATAATAAAAAGTTTTGGTTTTCACAAAATTGTTACAGTAAAAGACTTGTTCTGATTAATCTCGCTTGAAATCAGCCCCCTGCATACTTCAAATGCTCTTATCCACGCTTCTTCCACCCTCTGCAGCAGGAAGGCCTGTCTCGTGAGTGTCTTTATGAGGTATCATCAAAAACTCAGTGCATGCTGGTTCTGCAACCATCACAGGGCTTCCCCACCCGTCTGATTCACTGGGTCTGGCATTATGCAACTTCTGACTCTTCTCCAAAGCCAAAGTTCATAAAAAGTAAACGTGTAGAGCCAATTCAGGGCTTTAAGGCAGCCAGGACGCTGCACACGATGACTCTCTCAGAAGAGGATCGGCAGAACTGCTTCGGAGGGCAGCAAATGCAATGTGGTGCTTCAAAGCAAGGCTATTTTGAAGGGGGTTCACGGCACTGTACTTTTTATGGTAATAATTTTTTAAAATTTAAATACTAATCATATTTTATTACATTTCATATTTAATCATGTAAGAAGATAGTCAGAAGGATGTCTTATGTTCACAAGGAGGAGACCATCATTTTGATTACCTAGTTTTAGAGAACACTATTTTGCACACCACAAGTATCAATCCCTTTTTGTTGATGTCTCTAGATGTGTCATCACTCCCCAGGTGGTTGAACAAAGTCATGTGTCTCTGTCCACTTAAATCTAATGAAAGCAGAGACAAAGGTATTGTGTACATAGTAGGGAAATTATACACGAGCCAACAAACAGTTACAAGATGTCAGAGGCTTCTGGATACAGATGAACTGTGACAAGGTCCAAAAGCTTAAGAGGAATACCAGCTTCATGAAACCCAATCACTTGGCAGACTGAATTCCAACTTTGACTCTTCCTTGCTGTGCAAGTTGAGAAAATGACTCTTGAACCCACGTTTTCTTCATATCTAACATAACATTAACACCACTCTCCACATAGGAATTAGGAAATATCATCTAACTCAGCTGACTATCCCCCTTAAATACTTAATACATGATACTAGCAGCACTAGTAAGGATCAATAGTTTTATTTTCGTACAACCTAGATTGCCAATTAGGTTTTTCCAAGTTCCGCTGCTTTTAAGAGACTGTCAATATCAGTAGGTTTAAGAACCATCCCCTGGGAAATAAAAGCACCATTCTAAAAACTTCCTGTGGGAGGCCAGTACATGTAGTCATTTATAAATCTGAGAGAACACAGTTTCATCCATCAGTGGACAGGAATTACTCAGAAACTTTAGTAGTAATTATATGAAATGCCACTCTCTTTAAAAATTGTGATCTAAATGACAATTTAAAATATTTTTCTTTAAAACTACTATTTGAAGATAGAATAAAGTCATTATATACAAAATTTCAGGCCCTACTCCAATTTCATCATTCCTGATAAAGTCCTATTTCAATAATTATTAATTCTAATACATTTCTATGCATGCATTATGTAAACATACATATATAAAACTTTCCTAATTATTGATAAAAATGCACACAGCATCACAGGTGCATTATATAAAACTCTTTTATGTTCTCTCTAATGAATCGCTAGCCATATTGATGTTGCATAGAAAATTTTATTTAATCTTTCTGCTTGAAGCGTAACTTTCTTCTCAAGGACAAGCTGCTTAGATACCCTTTCCTTCATGCTGTGCGGCAGAAACGCAGACACTATAGTCACACAGCTCTTGTCTTGAAGTTTGGCTCCCTCATTTACTGCTGTCTGATGTTACCAAGTTGCAAAAAGTCTATGAAGCTCAGCTTTATACTTGAAGCGCTGTGTGAGGATCAAAAGGGAACGTGTATTTACAGCACCAGGCACATCTATTGCTCAGAATTCAGAGTGGCTACTCTTGTATTTTTGTTTGTTCAATCTTTCAATTTATTATACATGTTAATTCTCACCTCAAATTTAGGAAAAATACCTCTACTGACAAAAAATTTATAAGATGAACAAAACATGCTCCTTGATGGTATCGGACAGGCAAAATTCTTTCTTTCTTTCTTTCTTTCTTTCTTTCTTTCTTTCTTTCTTTCTTTCTTTCTTTCTTTCTTTCTTTCTTTCTTTCTTTCCTTTCTTTCTTTCTTTCTCCCTTTCTCTCCCTCCCTTCCTTCCTTCCTTGCTTTTTTAATTTTTCTGAGACAGGGTCTCGATTTGTAGTTCAGGCTGGCCCTGAACTCACTAGGTAGCCGAGGTTAACCTGGACTTTGTGGCAATCCTCCTGCCTCTGCCTCCCAAATGCTGGGATTACAGATGTGGGCCACCACACCAAACAAAATTCTACAACTGACACTTTACCTTCTTGTATCTTGGTTATGTTATCAAACTCTGACCTCTGAAGACTGTCAATGTTTTGGAAATGTAACTGGGGCCCAAATCAGTTGGTCTTAAAATACAGAGATAAATTAGAGACCTATATTCTTTGAAAACACAGATGGAAAATACACAACAAGAAGTTAGAAGGATTCCATGTTGAAAAGGTTTTGTGCACCACTGCTGGTTTTGGAGATACAGAGAACCACAGAACAAGAACAAGAGTGGCCATTACACACTTGTAACAGCTCCAGCTCAACACCCATCAAGAAAACAGGGATAAGTGAGTCTTCCCCCAACACACAAGTCATGTCAGGCCTACTAAAAACTTTAATGTAGACTCACGGCACCATAAGCAGAAGATCGGGGATTTTTTTTTTTTTTTTGAGACAGGGTCTCGCTTTGTAGTTCAGGCTGGCTCTGAGCTCACTATGTAGCCTAGGCAAGCCTTGAACTCAGCAGTCCTCCTGCCTCTGCCTCCTGAGTGCTGGGATTACAGGCGTGAGCCACCATACCCGGCACTGTGGTACGCGGTATTGACTGCTGGTGGGCGTGAGTCACTACACACACAGCACTGTATGTGGTTGCCAGGGATTGAACTCAGGACCTTGCGCTTGCAAGGCAGGCGCTGGAACCACTGAGCTAAATCTCTGGCCTGATCAGGGATTTTTGACTTCTGTATATACAGCAGTGAACTAATTAGTAGATGGTGCTTTCATCTGTTAAATGAGTGGTAATATGTTATATACCAGTAGGAAAAATATAGTCATACTATTAGTAGTTCTGGTATCTTCCATGGTATGTTCCCTGTTTTGTTGTTAGTACTCAGCATATATCTACAGATAGGCCACATTACTCTTTAGATGCATTTCCTTATCTTTTAAGAAAAGTTTTCTTTCATTATTTGTCATTGATTCCACTTATAAAAATGAAGGTAAATAAAAAATTCAAAGAAATACATTTTGGGTTCACCATACAGGGGGAATTAGTGCTGGTTAAGTGAGTTCAAAGATAACTTGATAAATGTTCTGCTGTGTCTCACATATTGTCTCTAGTATGTCTAGACTGTATGCAAGTACATTTAAAAGCTATATTCTTATGATATAAAAGTTACTAATTCCATTGTGATAATGTTGATACCAAACTTACCTTATTTACTAAAACCACTTGTAAACTTATTTTAATTTTTATCTTTGACTGGTTGGTGTTTATGGAAGCTCTTTTTAGAATCAGTTTGGCAAAACAGTTTCCTGAATCTGAGACTCTGCTCAGGAGTCTGTTGTAGGTGCATAACCTTGGGCAAGTTACTACCCCCTCTCTGTTTCCCTGTGACCTTGTGCAAAACTTAGGGGACAGTTTTTCTTTCTACTCTAAAGGTTGTTGTAGGGAATAAATACATTAACATATGAAAAGTGCTTAGAACAGTTTCTGACACCCTAAGAATTACAACACTATGTGATGTTATTATTTAATTTTTCATTTCTACATTTCATTTCATATCTATCAAAAACTATGTATTACTTTTATGGAGAACTTAAGCATGTTAAATGGGTCCCTTTGGTTATATGTTCTAAAATTTCATTTTTACCCCTTCGGATGGTAACAGAGTGTGAAGAACTGCCTCCTTTCAATATTCTGGTATCTGAAAAATGCTGACATCTCTGCAGACAACTTTTTAAAAAAATCTTAAGTCACCGGGCGTGGTGGCTCATGCCTGTAATACCAGCACTCAGGAGGCAGAGGCAGGAGGATTGCTGAGTTCGAGGCTTGCCTGGGCTACATAGTGAGCTCAGGGCCAGCCTGAACTACAAAGCAAGACCCTGTCTCAAAAAAAAAAAAAATCTTAAGTCCTTCCTCCTATCAGGTTAATGCTGGTTTTCTAGGAACATAAATATAAAATACAGAATTCACGGTCTGTATCCAGAACATGCCCATGAGAGGAGACCACAGAGCAGTTGGCGCTCAGCGTAGTCTGACAGCACTTCGGGCCTCGCTCGCGAGGCTGCTCTAAATCACGGCGGAAACAGACATCTGAGGATCTGATGCGTGTTCACCCACGGAACTGGAGTCTGTAAGATGATTTCTGAATTTGCTTCTCCAGGATGGAAAGGATAATGCACCAGTGCCATCTAGTTGTCCAAATACAATGTGCTACTTATTTATTCTTAACGGAAGGATGTTGCCATAAGAAGTAGGGATGTAAATTGTACTTATTTGTATCACTAATCTATTGATTTTAAGAAAAATAGTTACTTTCTCCCTGTGATTCAAGTGATACATTCAATGTTTAGTTCATAATAGATATACCTCATGTTTCTCTACTGATGCAAGTAGGTCAACACATTTCACCTACTAATTTTTAATAATTTGCTTTAACTGTGCTAGTCTCTGAATTTAACACACCAGCCTCATCATCACATGGTAGTTATGATTTACTGGAGTACCAGAGACTCGAGTTTCACCACCTTCCATTAAAATTAAGGCAGCACAGTGCCTGGCATATTTCTGAGGTGACGTGACATATTTTGTTACACTTTGCATAAGAATTAATTGCTAATTCCATAATGAGGTGCAGACAGTTTATGTTCTAGTTTCCTTCAGGCCAAAAAGTACTTTAGCGTGGCTGGAGACCCTTCAGTGCAGTAAGTGCGATGCATTTTCGTGCAAGATAGTTCACCCCAAGTGCTGGCAGGTCTGTTTGTTAGAGCCAGATTTAGGGACTCCGAAGTGCGAGGGACTCTGGAAGTGGTCAAGTGCCAGAAAGCTAAGGATACTGATGCTAAGACAAGTCATGGTAAGAGGACAAAATGTGCAAGAAAGTCTGAATATATGGGACTAAGAGTTCAGTGGTGTTGTAGGTAGTCTTGCTGATCCAATTGCAGGATTAAGAAACTGAAAGCTGCATGATTTATGCGTGGGAATCCCACCTACATCAGTAGAATCCTCCCACAAGGGGTTTTCTTTCCAGCCATCCTGCTCGCTTACCCTACTACATGGGTTAGGAAATCAGATGTCTGCACCAAACTCGGTTACTAGCCATGGGTGCCATTGTGGGTGTTATCTTGGGAATGAGGTACACAGAACATGCAACACACCATAATATTCGAACATCAGTTCAGCCAAAAAGGTAATCTGGCTATATTTCCTCTCTTGGGAAACTCAGAGTAAGATCATTCCCACACCATAGAGATGAATCATCCAATACTACATCCTCACCCCTCCTGTCGCACAACTGCCTGTTACGGTACCTGATTGTCACTTCACGGAACACTGGGAACTCTCACGCAGATGCTTCGTTCCCCTTCCTTCTTTCTCAGCTGTGAGTGATCTCTGTGTGTGTCTGAGCTATGACTATACTGTATTGTTTACTCCTTGTTTTTCAGAACATTTGTTTAAAGAGACGAGATACTTTGTGTACGTTAACTTCAGTTTTTAAAGTTTTTTTTTTTTTTTGCAAAATCAAAGATTTTACAGCAAGAAAAGGATAATGATAGAATATTAATTCAGGCATACATAGTATATATTCAACAACAAAAACACTCATCTATGTATTACTATGTTCTTTGGTCTTGGTTTAAAAGAAAAAAATCACCACATTTTTTAGTTTAAATATGCAATTGGTATACAGTAAGAATCTGCTTGGCCTTGAACTGGGTATGTACCATCTTTAGGCTACTGGGAAAATATATGATTCAATTAAATGACCTCTTCACATTCTGCATGTTTACCGCATGTCAGCATTACATGAATGACTAATATCTCACAAAAAAGTAGCAAAACAGAAAGGAAGAAAATAAAAAATGATGCTTCCTACCCATTGCTTTCTCTGTTCCCTTTTATAAAGGATGATTTTACTTTGATTAAGCTCATATAATTTTTTTCCTTTCCTTCCTTGCTTCCTCTCTTCCCTATTTCCTTTCCTCTTTCCTTCCCTCCTTCCTTCCTTCTGTCCTTTCCTACTTCCTTTGTTCTTTCTTGCAAATTTACTTACTTAAAAAAAGGCAATTTTTGCTGGGCGTGGTGGTTTACGCCTGTAATCCCAGCACTCGGGAGGAAGAGACAGGAGGATTGCTGAGTTTGAGGCTTGCCTGAGCTACATAGTGAGCTCAGGGCCAGCCTGAACTACAAAGCGAGACCCTGTCTCAAAAAGCAAAAAAAAAAAAAAAAAAAAGGCAATTTTCTAGCCCATACAATGTATCCCTTAACAGAAAATGCAAACCAATGCTTAGAAATCCTAAACATTACAAAGGTCAACTTTAAATCAATTATAATATTAACAGTAGTCACTTTTCATATCAAATAGCATGTTGTCAGTATGAAAGTAACTTAAAAACAGAAAACATTGTAAGCCTTTCAGAAATTGGATTCTTTGCTCTAAGCCACAAATCAAAAAGCTAAAGAGATAAAGAACAATCTTCAAAGAACTACAATCTATCAGATTCTTCTAACATCATATTTACAAATTTTATGAACTTGAAAATACATTTTAAAATCTAAGTGATCAGTGCACTCAGATGCATCCACAGCAATAAACGTAAGACTCTGTTCTAATATTAAAGATTTGGCCATCACATGGTTTGTCTGAAAGAATATTCAGTATTAGTCCTTCCAATTAAATGATGGCTTAAAATTCATTACAATTAGAGATTAACTACAGAGAATCTATTTAAAGGTATAGTCCTTGCTTTAAAGTCAGAAATCTAACCTAGCAAGCTAATATAAATTTGCAACTACAGCATTTGTAGTTATATATTCACTGAGATAAACATGAATACGAATAAATCCAATAATATGATTGAAATCATCTGACCATTATTTTACACTCAGGTCAATGACTGAGTACTTGGAATACTTGGATGCTACAATTGGAATATTGTATATGTTTCTCTAAAATTTATATAGTGAAATTTAACAGTGGAGGCGATTGTATTAAAATGTGGGGCCTTTGTGGGAGGGGTCGCATTAGAGGACTTCACCCTTCTGAATGAATTACCAAGAGGTTGAAGTTTCATTGTGTCTTTTTGTCTCTCTGCCACTATGTCACATAATTGTCCCTTTTGAGGATAAAACAAGGATGTGCTACCTCCTCTACAGAAAGCACGCATCCACCAGATGGCTGATGCCTCACTCATGGACTTCTCAGGCTCCAGAGCTCTGAGAAAAGAATCTCTACAAGTTACAAGTCACCTTGTTGAAGATATTTTGCTGTAGTTGGAAAACAGGTCGACACAGGCCCACAGAAGAGCTTATTAACTGATAGCCAAGCCTAGTACCTCTTTTCCCTGGGTGTACAGCTTAATTTAAAATTTTCCTTCTCCTCTACAGTAAGGTACCCTAGAAATTTGTGAATGAGCTGCACACAGGACTTACAGTCCTAAAAAATTTTTAATCTTCTGCACAATTTTTAATTGCCTTTAACTGAGGATCTTAAAGGTCAAATATTAAGTTACACCTGAGCTCCAATATAGAAAGAACCTGGATCCCACAGGTACAGTAAGGAACGGTTCTCTAAGGGTGGGAACAGTGGTATTATATTTCTCTTTTATTATAATTACAATAGATATATTAGTCCTGAATATAGTTTTGTGTATGCTCCAAATGCTAATTTTATACATCTGAAGTAAGGGTTCTCCTAGCAACCTTAGGTTTACCTTTGCTGTTTTGATTTTGGATATTATGTACTCTAGCAGGTGGGAATATCTTAAGCAATAGAGAAAGTCTTACCTTAGACTGCTACTGTACAGTACAAATATTACATATTGTCTTAGCAGGAACTGACAAGAGAATACTGGAAAAGCACGGAGCTGTGTTTGATAAATAGGTGGCCCGTGTTTCGTGGGAGCCAGAATAAAGAAAACTAGCTGAAATTAGAAGGAAAAAAGCAAAGAGGTAGTGCATAGGCACTATATAAATTTGTACAACTATGACAATATATGGATGAGTTAAGAATAAATTTTAATGACCAAGAGTAGGATTTTAGCGAGCTTAGATATATGGGGGCTTTAAGATTCTAAAAAATCAATTGTTTTATAATTTAATAAGCAATAAACGTTGAACAGGATTTGAAAAGCAGACACTGTCTGAGAAAGAACTTTAGGTTTGGTTACTGATACATAGATATTACTGAAGCACAGAGAAAAGGCCAATGTTTCGTTCTTTGTTTCTATATTATATATTGCCACCTAGGAGATAGAAAACCGACTACTCCCTCATGGGTCTGAAATACAAAGACATATATAGATGGCAAATTGAAATGCCAAGAGCTTGGGTTGATAACAGGTAAGAACTTCAGGCTCTAGCACTTCTGTGTGTACTAAATCGGCAGATATTCAGACTCCCTATGTGAAGTAGCATAGCGTTCCCATATGACCTACGCACTCCCTCCTTTATAGTTTGCATGACCTCTATATTATAAATGATGCCTAATACAATGGAAATTCTATGTAAATAGTTACACTGAAGAAGGAATATGGAGAGTGACTAAAACTGGCTGGGAAAGCAGGCGTGATAAGGTCCCAGGACTCTTGCCTGGAGCAGTTTCCAAAGCCCTGCACGTGGACTTCTCACAAGAGAAGGTTTCAGAGTGAACAGCGTAGAAGACCTGCTGTCAGCCTGAGGACTGCGGCCCAGAAAGCACGGTCCACACTGACTTCTCTCACTGTGTTCTCTGTCCCGTGGTGGCCACCCTCACGCTGTCAGCATGCCTCTTTCCTGCTGTCACTTGTCCCAGACTCACTCTGCACAGCCTTTTCTTTTCCTTCCATTAATAAAACTGCTACCGTTGAGCTTGTCTTGACCAATTCCTTGCTCAGGACAGAAGTTACCTGCCTCCCACCTGCATGGAGGAGATTCCAGCACCCTAAACCCCCATCCTAACACAGCACTGGTCAGGAAAGCATGAGAAGCAAATGGATCTGTCCTTCAGAACAAATGTGGTTTTAGTATTTTTTTCATTCATAGTTGGTTGAATGTTCAGATGTAGAATCCCAGAATAGAAAGCACAAACTGTATTCTCAAAAGTGTGGGGATTATCTTGGGTTATACTGTCCAACTGACTGTACTCCCTGATTTTAAAGTTTTTTTTGTTTTTGTTTTTGCAATGTACTGCCATTGACTTCCATATTTTAAAAAGAAGAAATATATAATTGCACCTCGGTCCGCGATTCTGGGGAAGATGACTGTACTCATGTTCACGAGAAAAGGTGGCCAAGGCTATTGTATGACCCAATGGGAATTCACAAAATTGTACCCACACTGCTATTTGCCAACCACATTATTTACAAAGCATTTCTGTATTGAAGTACTACTATAGATTTTTACAAATTCCAATCAAATATTTAAAAAGAATCAGGGGAGTTTAAAGATATATTTATGTAGTCAAATTTTGCCTGCGGGCTGCCTAGTCATTGGTCTTTGAGATCATATTTTTAAAATACCAAGTAAACAAACAATGCCATTATAAGAAAGTAATAAGTAAGTGATTATTCTAAAGTGAAAGGCCAGAGAAAGGGCACAGAGGTATTTAGATGAATGATATTCTAATAACATATCATTATATAAATATTCCAAAATTCAAATAGAATCTTGTATGTCATAATGGCATCAAGTTTGAAAACATGTTGCTGTTTTTATTCATTTTACTTTTAAATAATAGCTCTTAAAATCACAATGAGAGAAAAGGAGGAGAAGGAGAAAACAAAGGAAATTTGAAATTTGTCTTCACCTTTGTGAAGAGAAATATTCCCATTTCTCTTACTGCTTTCTCTAGATGAGCATTACATTCAAGATGCCAAAAATTATATTGACATGATTGTTTGGACCCCTCATTTTGAATATGAACTTTGTTTAAAAACTATTAAATTTAAAAGATGCCTGAAGTTTATAGTTATTGGTATTTATTATTTTGATGTTCAGGCCCTGGCTTTATTTTGAAGGGGTAGGGTTTGATTAGACACTAAGGAAAAATAAGCAAAACAAACGAACAAGGAAGTAGTATACTTGGACAAACAAAAACTTAAAACACAAATACAAACACTGTACAACGTCAGCACTGTAACAGTACAAATGGAATAAATTCAGATTGACTGCCTTGAGAATCTCTGTTGTACATTCTGTCACTCTGCTTTGCACACATACAAATTTTTCCTTAAAATGACAATCTGTTGATAAGCAAATAGAGTGAGTTGACAGCAATAAGTCAGTTCTCTCTATTTAGTGTTTCCCACATTGACTTTTTTTTATTTACTTGTAGAATCAAAGAAAATGCTAATATCATCTAAATTGCATTTTTATCAGCAATAGAGTAAAAATAATCAGCAAATGAAATCAACTGCAACTATGATGTTTTATTTATTGTTTTGTTCAATTTGCAGCTTTTTATAAATTAGTTATTTTGACCACAGTGCATATAGACAATAGATGAAGTGCAGTTCTTATTTCCCCATCAACACAGGTGCTAGTTGAAGCACTAAGATTCTAGGTTCATGTGACTTGTGAAGGGCAATCTAAATATTTAGAGTCAATAAATCAGATAAAGATAATAACTCACGAAAAAAATACTTATTTGAATCTTTGAGTATTTTATTAGCTTATAACATTTACATATGAAGAAATGTAGATAATTTTAATGTTACCACTTCCCAAGGCTTTAACACTGGATTTGCTGTGCTGCCCTCAAATGCACAACAGACCTGTCCTTTAGGTGTCAGAGGGAACCCAGTTAGCTACATACTTTTGCTGTCTTAGATACAAAAACACACAGAAGCCTGCTGAGCACACGGGCATCCAGTTTCAGGAAAGAGAAGAGGTGACTATACGAGAAGGATGAAGCAAGACATTTGAACATGTACTTCCTAGAATGGGCAGGAATTTTAAAATCCTCACTCATCACTCTGTCTTGATGTCATTGGTAGGAGCATTTTTTCCTGCTATATTTCTAACTATGAGAGTGCCCAGGTGTGTTCCTAGATCCTTCTGTTCAATGTCCCCGATGCCTTTTCTCTATATCGTGCCACTCAATCCACGGCACTATGTCAGGTCTCCATTTTTATTCGTTCTCTGAAACACATATGTATGTAATTCCCTACGTTAGTTATATCTCCACTTGACACCTACAGTCAGTTCACTCTTCATATGGCTTAATTCCAAATATGCTTTTTCTAAATCTTTCCCATATATATTCTACTGGTTTAGACAGTAGAACAAAAAAAGAACACGTTATTTTAATTTTCTCCATTTTCTACGTCTTACCTCAATGTGGAGATTCCTCTCTGTAACAAAGGCTTTACTTTCACCAAAACTTCAGTCAAGATTCTTAGCCCTTTCTGACCTTTTGTCCATGTGGAGTTCAGTTTGAGCAAGAATTCTAAGTCAGTTTATTGAAGTTGATCTATTGATGCTTTGTACCTGACTATCTTGATATTTTATCCCTTGTTGACTTCAGCAATAATTCTGGCAAGTCAATGTAGCCAGAAATCCTTATCCTAGATGTTTATAAAGCAAAAATCATAATTTTTTAAAAAGTTCTAAGTATATTAGCTATAATAATAATTAATGCAAACGATATAAATATCAAACACGGTGTGTAGGTAATGGAGATAAACTGAACCCTCACATTTTATTAATAAGATTCATTAATAGATACATTGTTTTTTGTTTGTTTGCTTTGTTTTGAGACAGGGTTTTGCTTTGTAGTTCATGCTGGCCCTGAGCTCATTATATAGCCCACTCAAGCCTTGAACCCAGGAATCTTCCTGCCTCTGCCTCCAGAGTGCTGAGGTTACAGGCATGAACCATCACGCCTGGCACTGTGGTATGTGGTACTGATTGCTGGTGGGCATGAGCCACCCCCCCCATGTTGTTGTATGTGGTTACCTGGGGATCAAACTCAGAACCTTGCATTTGTTAGGCAGGTGCCTGAACCACTGAGCCAAATCTCTGGCCCCAGTAGATACATGTGTTAAGCAAAAGCTAGACAACTGAAGCTCTAGATCCAGGTGAACCTGGGCCTCAAAAGAGCTGAAGTATGAAGCGTGATTATGTCGGTTTCCTTATGTTTGGGGTGCTATGGTTTTTGTTTCTTTCAGGGTGGATTACTTCTTAACACAACCGAGCCAAATATGGAAATTACAGATACATTTTAGTTTAGTTTCCATTCATTTGGCAAAGTATCCTCATAAGCTGTCCATGTACTGTAGAACTGCATGTAGTTTTCTCTAAAGTTCTGTGAGATATCATCTACGTCACCTTGGGATAGAAAAAACTCCGTGTGAAAATCCTGTTCTGCTCCGGTATTGGTGTGGGCGGATTCTGCTTAACTTCCCTCTTAATGCTGAGCACTTCTGTGACTCTCAGAATCTCATTTTCAAACATTAACTCAGAGGATGGGCAATTGATATATATTAGAACAAATATTCACACAAAAAGTCCAAGGCTAATTGTATTATTCACTCTTTAACTGGGTTTAGGAAATATGAAATGCTTTGATTATTATATATCTATCTGCACAATTATTGTAAAAGTTATATGCACAAACACTGCCATACAACTATTTTAAGTAGATCTTATGTGATGTATTAAAAATCTGTGAGAATTTATATGATTATGTAATTATAAAAACAATTTTCCCATAAATAGCATTTCCCTATTTCCTCACTGATTAGAAAATTAAAATAATTTTTTAGCAAATATATGTGTATTTATCTTCAGACAGATAATTTTAACATGAAATTCCTAGTAAAGAATAATCAAAATGAATGTATATTCTCCATTCTATTCATAAGATGGATATCAATTTATAATCCCATAAACTATACTCTATTGGTGTTAACCTTCAAACTGCTCTCCATTTTCATCAACAGGACAGAACACACACCATAAAATAGCTCTTTTGAATGTGCACTTTCATTTGAATGTGAAAAATGTGAGTGAAACTGAAATCTGAATCACAAATATGTGCAACAGGAAGTCTTGCTCAAAACCCATCTTTCCCGCGTCTACATCTCTACTGAAGCACATCTGGCAGCCCAGGAAACAATCAGGCTCACAAGCAAATTTAGCACAGAGAGCAACAGGAGAGCACGGAGGTGACGGTCAAACAGCGTCTCCAACACTGTGACTGCAGGAAAATTTTAATTTATGCTGTTGTAAATTGTTTTAAGAACTCTTCAAAAGGTTCTCTGCTTAGGAAGTACTACAATAAAGAGCTGATGTAAAATTCCCTCAATATGTTGCCTTAAAAATATTTAAAGTCAGTCAAGAATGATTAAATCTATCACTGTCATCTGTTTGAAAAGGAAGAATAAACGTGTTAACTTTTTATATGCCTCAGCCCATCATGATAAAGTGATGAAAACGTCTAATTATTATCTATAGTAATACAAAGGTACTTAAATTACAGTGGCTCTATTTTTGGATTAAAAATATTCTTTTATTAGCATTCATTAACATGTTTGGTTAAGTTACTATAATTTTAACTTAGAGTTACTTTTTTTCTTTATATATGCAAATTCTGTCATTCTTTGCATTCTATTCAATATTTTTAATTTGCTTTCAGTGGTTCTTTTTTATTGCATTGTTAGTGTTTTACTTTTGTATAGTAAAATTTTATGTTAAAGATCAAGTATTCTGTAATTGTGTGTTAAAGATCAAGTAAAATTCCTTGTTTATTCCCATCTACATTGAGAAATAGAAAATACCAATACTTGTGGAGTTTCTATATCTCTTCCTTAATCAGTATTTTCCTTTCTCCTTTCTGGATGTAATTCTGCTGTAAATCATATTACATGATGCTTTTGTTTGTGTTCATTGTTTAGTAGTTTTGTATTTGTTTCAAATTAATATAGTGTTTTAGTTTGCATTTTATATACAAAATGAAAGCTTTGCATTTCTTGTTTTTATTCAAACATTTTGTTTTAGGAGTTGATGCCAATGTGTTAATGCATGTAGAAATAATTCATTCATATATAGCATTTCAATAAACAGATACTGAAAAATGCTTTTTTTCAATTCTCTTGTCAATACAGAGTTGTACAGAGTTTTCTTTTCATGTATACATGTGTGTGATATTAGTTTTGTGGACTTTCTCATGCAAATAGTTAGAGGCATAGACCCAGCCCTTGAAAATAATGTCATGCTCACTGAGCATTTGCCAACTTTCTGTGGGAAATAGAAGAAATTTTCTCAATTAGAGTTTAAGCAGATACATTTCTTTGCAGTTTCATTTTTCAGGCCAGCGGTGTTTAAAATGTACTCTTCTTTGTATATATCAATTTCGAGGTCAGAGATGTTCATTAGGAGTGCTCAGTCCCTTCTCTCTATATTGCAAGTGAGGGAAGCTTTGTGAGCTTTTTCTACATCACCCTAGGAAAGGTGCCTGTTGTTCAAGAGACTGGTACCTGCCCCTCAGGACAGCCGCAGTTCAGCACAGGTTAACTTCAGCTTGTCAGCTTCACTGTCATGAGGGACTTTGGGAATTGTCTTTTCTGTTTTGAAACTCAGCTATGCCATTAAAACACTTGTGTTACAGCCCATCTAGTATGCTGGTAGCTTTATAGAAAAAAAAATTTTGGATTATCCAGTCTTTATTTCTAGATGCTGCAGACTATTAGTTAAGTCATTCTAGTAACTGTTTCTCCCTTGTTCAGAGCAACGAGACAAAAAAAATCCAATCAGAGAAATGAGCTAAGTCAAAGGAAGAATTTGAATGCAAAAATAAGGAGGAGGAGGCAAGAAAAAAGGGAAGAAGGATGGAATGAAGAAAGGGAAAGAGAAGACAAAGATAGAGGGAAAGAGAAAGGAAAGAAGGAAAGGGAAAAAAGGAACAAAGGAAGGGAGATAGCCACACACACATGCTAGCCAGATCAAAGAAATAAGCTAAAGGCTAAAAATTAGAGAAGCAAGGAAGAAAGAAGAGAAAGGAGGAGACGAGGGAAGAAAAACAACCACACATGAAAGAGAAGGACTACAATTTTACATTTAAGATGTGGGTAAGATTGGTACTAAGTACCTCACCATGTACCCTGGAAAGTGCCTTTGTACATGAGAGCACACACGTTGCTCGTAGTCTGAGGAGACAGAATCCTCTCACGGAAACTGATAAATTTGTGCACCGTGGCCCTATTCCTTGCAGCATTAGTGGCTTGAGACCAAACTTTCCTTAGTTCTCCCTCGCCTCCCCAAAGTGCCAAACCTCTTCCATCCTTCATTTCAACATTCTAAGCTGTTCAGCCCTTTAAGAAAAAGTGACAGGGAGCTAGAAGTATTCTGGGCTGGAAACTTACTGACTTTGCAGTGAAGCCCCAGCTCGGTAGACACCTCGAGCAAGCCTCCCCTGTACCTCTTTGAAGCCTCTGCTCCAGTTCTCGGTACTGCTCCTGGTTTCCTAGAATGCCCTGAATCTAGAATGTACCCCAGAGTCAGAAGCCAGCATCCCTTCACTGCAGTTAACATATGAGAAGAGATCAAAACCAGGGTGGACTTCTCTCCCTGAGCTGGTAGTTTCAGGATTTTTCTACATGTAGTGGGATGAAGATCTTATGTGACTGGCATAGGAAGTCAAGAACACATTGTATTTCAAAGATTCATGAGCCAAAAAAAAACTTACTTCAATATTAAAATAAATAAAATCAATGCACCTAGAAGTTCTTCAGTTTATTCCAAAAGTGAGCAATGAGTGCCTTGCCTTATCTTTCAATTTGCTGTGCACATGTACATATATATATACATACATATCTATAATACATTTTTATATTTTATACATTTCATATGTATAAATTATGTATACATATGAAGACAAATTAATACCAAATTAACTTTGATTAATAAATATTTGTCTGCCTTATTTCTACCTAAAGCCAACTTTATCCTTTCAAACCAAAGTCCAGCCAGGCGTGGTGGCTCACGCCTGTAATCCCAGCACTGGGGAGGCAGAGACAGGAGGATTGCTGAGTTCGAGCCTTGCCTGGACTACATAGTGAGCTCAGAGCCAGCCTGAACTACAAAGTGAGAACCTGTCTCAAAATAAAAAATAAAAAAAAAAAAAAAACAAAAACGGAAGTCCAGATTTTGTATAAATTTCTACTTGTTTCTCAGAGAGCCAAGTGCAACAGATGAACTCATTGTAGCCCATATAATAGTGTCGCTACTGACTTTCCTTAAATAGTTATGTTTGTCAGTCTCTTCTTTAAGAGTGGACATATTATATAATTGGTTGATAGTACATGAAAGGTTTTCTTTTGGGGAATTCTAGGGGTAAGTAATTGCTTTTTCTTCAAGGAGATACCAGCAAGAAGAAATACATTTTTTTTCTTTTTAAATGACTGGACATATAGAAATGATATCTGTATCCAATTACAATATTTTGCTACAAATTGAAGTATAGAAAAATACAGAAGACTGGGAAATATATGAGGAAAACAGTAAAAGTCATTTCATGAGGTGGATGAATGAGTAATAAAGGTTGCTTTATCTTAGGATTTTCTGGTTTGGATTTATTTTTGTAGTACTGGAGATTAAGTTTAAGACCCTCACATTGAAATACTTGTCCAGTCTTTTTAGTCATTTTATTTTGAGACAGCATCTTACTGAATGCTATACTGCTCAAGTTGGACTCAGTCTTGTGATCCTCTTTCCCCAATTTCTCAAAATACTTTGATTAGAGACATGTGCAACCATTCCTGCCTAGGTTTCCTGTGAGATACAAGATAAACCCACCTATAATTTAAATCCAAGGTAAATCCCCTTACAGTTTAGGTCATTCATATTAGAATTTCTATAACTTCTTGTCAAAAGCATTTTAACAGAGTAAGCAGAACTTCAAAACAAGTCAGTTTTCCTGGGGCTATTTGTCTTTGTTAACTTTCTGTTACTATAATGGAAAACCTGAGACTAAGTAAATTATCAACCATAGAACTTTATTTTTTTCACAATTCTGGATAGAGGAAAGTCCAAGGCTAAGAGGCTATATCTACAAAAGCCCTGCTTTGCTGGATCACAATGTGGCTACATTGGTCAACTTTCTCATCGCTAGAAGAAAATACTTCACACCCACAACCTAAAATAGGAGACATGTATTTCTCTTGAAGTTGCAATAAATTCAGTTCATACTTGGCTAGCTCCAAAGCATAAATATTATGGTGGATGGAAAGTAAAGAACAAGCAGTTAAATTCATTGTAGCCAGGGGCCAGAGGGTTAGCTCAGTGGTTCCAGTGCCTGCCTTGCAAGCTCAAGGTCCTGAGTTTGATCCCCAGTTACCATATACAATGCTGGGCGTGGAAACTCACACCCACCAGTAATCAATACACATACCACAGTGCAGGGCATGGTGACTCACGTCTGTAACCCCAGCACTTGGAAGGCAGAGGCAGGAGGATTGCTGAGTTCGAGGCTTGCCTGGACTACATAGTGAGCTCAGAGCCAGCCTGAACTACAAAGCTAGACCCTGTCTCGAAAAAAAAAAAAAAAATTCATTGTAGCCAGAAAGGAAAGAAGAGGAACAATACCAGAGTAGAAGGAGCCAGAGATCAGATAATAACACTCAAGGTCACACTGCTATCACCCACCATGACACACCCAGAAGCATGTTTTACTAGTCTTGGTAGCTCTGAAGCTAATCAAGTTGACAAGCCAGCATACCTGACTCATACTATTGCTTATCAACTTGAAACCCAAAAATACTTCCTACACTTAACCTCCAAATAAACAGAAGTGTAAAATCTTGTCTTAAGTAATAGAAATTATCCTGCATCCAGCCCCAAAATTTGCTTAATCCTTTCCCCAAATCCCAGAAATTCACCATTTCTCCAAAGTCAAAGTCAAAGTTTCCTCTGAGACTCAAGACAAAATCTTAGGTGCAAACATCTGTAAAATTCCAAGAGCAAGTTGCTTAATTCCAAAATAGAGTAGTGCATGTGAACATTCCCAGTAAAAATGGGTGGAATAGAAATGTGTAGTCCAATTCCCAATAGAATCCCTATCTGAAACATACAAGCCTCGTTTTCACTGTCAGCATTTTTATCCGCATGGTCATCATCTTAACTCTAACCAGAACTGCCCATCAGGATCTACTCACATAATTCTAAGAGTATTTCAACACATTTATAAACCTTTCCAAATTCCTCCCATGAACTAGCTCCAAATACTTCTGAACCACATAGTCATGTACAGTCACAATGACAAACCTACTCCTAGTCCCAATTGTTAGTACTGGTAAGCTTTCCTTTTACTAGGAGAAAAATACCTCAAAGCATTGTAGAGAGGAGAGGTTTATCTGATTCATGGTTTCAGATCATGTCAACATGGCTCCAAAACAGGAATTTCATAGTGGAAGGTCACAGCAAAGCAAAGCAGCTTAATTTACGGTGGCAGAGAAGCAGAGACCAAGGAACAGTAAGAGTCAAGGGGCCAGACATGGTACCCAAGGTCAGGCTGCCATGACCTACTTAGAGATCTGCTTCGCTAATAGTCTAAGTGATTTCGAATCCAAACATGTTGGTAACACAATTTAATTACAACAATGGTGGAAGAGCAGGAAAACCTAAGTAACACAGAGATAAGGGATGGAAGATGAAAATATTTGTTTACTATGAGGGCATTTGAAATAGCTAGCCCATTTCTGTATTAATTCTATCATGAAAGCAGATCCCCCACTATTTACCTTTGAAGGGGTCACTTCCTAATACCATTGCATTGGCAATTAAATTTCACCATGAATTTTGAAGGCAACATTCAGACCATAACAACTGATAATGTAAATGTAAGCTAAGTTATAATGAAATTTTACATCAGTGAAACTAAAAGATACAGAGGAATATGATTAACAGATCTTAAAATCTATACAGCAAAATTTGAAAGAAAAAATGTTTTTAACAATGATGACCTTAATTGCCACTGATAACTAGACTGGTTATCAGGCCTTCATCTCTGAGGAAATATAGATTGGGTTGTTTTCATATTATACTGAGATAATTGCCTTTTAGTTTTCATTTATATACTATAGCAATATTAAAAAAGGAATTAGATCTATCCAGAAATCTGTGCAAATATACACTACTAGGCCCCAGTGCGTGCTCTTCAGAGCGCCTCTAATTCAGACATTCATTAAAGCTTTATTCTTTCTGATAATCCACCTTTAGCTCCTCTTGCTATCAACTAAATATCAATCTCACATTGGATATTATGATGTAAAAGTGGCTGATGTTCTGTCACTGTGACCACATTTGGAACACTCCCTGCCAGGACAACTGTGTTCTCTAGACTTGCGCCAAAGCTATACGAAAGCATTCTTGAAATTACAGGGTGATTACTACTAACGATTAATTGAGTCAGGCTTTCTCCCCTGGAACTTTTTCTCTTTTCATTTATTAAGTGTCCTTTTCTGCACTTCCAAAGCACTGCTGTATAAGAAATTATTTATAAAGTGACATCTCAATCTGTGCCATTGCAGAAAAGATCACAAAAACCTCACTGTTTGGTTTCCTGCAGACAGTGCTGGAAAAATCCCTAAATAAATGCTGTGGTTTATGAGTGTGACCCCTTCTAGACATGATATGAAGTTCACTCTATTGTCTTATGTCCTCAATCTCTTCTCCACTTAGAGTTCTGGCAGTCAGTAATGAAGGAGGAAGGTCAACTCTATAGTAACTCTGCACTTGCTGATCTTTAACATTTTCAAAACTGACAGATTCACTTCCCATTTGCTGTACCTGCAGAGACTATTTTAAAAGAACTCTAAGATTTATGCAGTTCTACCAACAACATAGCATAACTTTAAAAAACAAATGACACCTGTCTAGTGGTTCACAATGTCAGATGATTAATGTCACACTTTCTGCAAACAAGGGACTGATTCATCCTTTTCCATCTTCCTAAGGGCTCTTGGGCAAAGGCAAGGCAGAACTTTCATCTGTTCTGTGTCGTATAAGTAAGCATGCTTGTAATGATGGTATCGAATGTACATTTGGACGTGTCCACCGGGTATTAACCTTAAGCTCCACAGTCAGACCAAATACAAATGCCGAGGAACAAAGCAAAGACCAATGAACAGAATGCACTACAGAGAGACTGTGGCAAGGGCTGCTGAGAATACTTGACAAAGTTTATGTTTATATCTCTTCCAGTCACTAAAAGTAGTTGTAAGTTAACTTAAATAAAAATCAACAAATAGCCATTTATAATTTTGATTGCTGTACCTGACTTTGCCATATACTATACATAAGGACGCACTTGAGAAAACATATCACAAACATTTTCTTAATTTTAATATTTAAAATGCTGTTCTCTAACCACTTCAAAGTTATTCTGTCATACTCAGTGGTGTATTTTAATGCAATAAAGAATTTATAACTAATGAAACAGCACATTTTTATCAAAGAAGTATTTCACATGGTTTTACTTTCAGTCTATATTTTTTAAGATGTAACTTCTCCTCTTGGAGTAGTGTTTTAGGCATGATAATTAAAAAGCACACAGGCTCCTCAGTTCCTGCCTGGGATTAAGTATCAGGTCTGCCAACATCCGGCAGGATAAAACTAGAAACATTGGGCCAAAGATTTAGCTCAGTGGTTCCAGCACCTGCCTTGCAAGTGCAAGGCCCTGAGTTCGATCCTGGTAACCGCATACAATGCTGGGCGTGGTGACTCATGCCCACCAGCAATCAATACCACATACCACAGTGCCGGGCATGGTGGCTCACACCTGTAATCTTAGCACTCTGGAGGCAGAGGCAGGAGGATTGCTGAGTTCAAGGCTTGCCTGGGCTACAGAGTGAGCTGAGGGCCAGCCTGAACTACAAAGCAAGACCCTGTCTCAAAAAAAAACAAAAAAAAACAACTAGAAACATTATTTAACATGCTGTGGCTTCTCTCCCACTTATTAAAGATAATGTTACACAGCATTATAGATTAGAAATTTAAGAAATTACTCTTAACAATGGCTGCCACATAATGGGACTGAATCAACAGTATTAATGGTTAATATTTCTTTTAAAAATATGTACTTTGAGAGATAAAATATGTGGATTTTTGAGAACATAAACCAAAAGATGAGATTTTAGAAACTAACTTTAAAACACTACAAAGTTATCATTTTTTTAGATGAAGGAAAGTAAATTTTACATAGCAAACTTACCAGTTGGAAGGCTAACACAGTAAATAAAAAATACTGAAAACCTTGACCTTTAATAATTTATTCAGTACTATTTTGAACACTCATACTGTTTTTCAGGCACAGGTAGTGCCCTGGAGACCAGGCAGATCAGAGTGGATATAGTTCCTGACCTCACGAAGTAACCTAATCTGGTGAGGAAAACAGACAAATAACTGTTACAGAGTGTGTTTCTGTGTAATAAAATTCAGTGCTGTGCTCTGAGATTACATTCCATTGTTTGTGGCAATAGAGTTTTATCAATCATAACAGGACAAGCATATCTGAAAACACGTGAAAGATTAAGATAAGCCAGTCTTATAATCAGGTAAGAAAAGCATCAGGGGTCCATATTTACAGTTTACTGGACACTAGATTCAGAAAGCCAAGTGTTAACCTTACAAATGAAATTTCTTCCCTTTTGAAGCTCATAATATGGATGGGGAGGGGGGATTTTAAGCAAATATTTTATTCTTTATGAAGTGGAAAGACACTGAGGGGCAGTTATTATGCAATCAACAAAGATAAATGCTTCAAAAGTTGGATGTTTGTCATCTTCGGCTGTTGGGTAGAGGGAAGCCTGGTAAGAAGAGACCCTCAGTAGGGAGGTGAGTGAGGAAGTCACTGCGAGAGGGCACGTAAGACAAGGTGATGCTTGGACTCGGAACAGTGGACATGAAAAGAGATCAAAGATTTGAACCAAATATTGAACATTGAATCAAGAATCTCTGTGATGGGCTTGTTATAGAAGTCGACAAAAGAAAGAGATCAATATGATACAAAGATTTCTGTTGTGAGAAATTCCCCAGGTTGTAATGTCAGTTACAGGGGAAGAAACAAGAAAGAAAACACATTACATTAACTATCTAGGAGAGATCCAGGTGGAACTGGGAAGCAGACAAGTGAGATAATCTTCAGCTCTATGTAAAATTCATTAACTTGTTTGTCAGTATTAAAACAACTGGAATGCAATGATTATGCAGAGAGAGTGAGAGACAGGAGGAAAAACAACTAAACTGAGTGACAATTTACTGATGCTAAGAGTCAAAGTGGACCCTTCTGTCATTCGCAAAGGAATATTTCTATAAATTATATTCTGAAATTAAAATCTGTAATAGAAAGGGCATCGGTAATATTAAAGTTTTTCCTGTTGGTGATCCTTATGTAACAATTACTTAAGTTTGTTTTCTTCCAGAAACGTAAAGAATAATGTTGTTCATAAATATATTAGTGCTGTGATTAAAAGTACCCAAAGAATGTTAGTATCATTTTAAATGTGATCCTAATTCAGTATTCAACATTAAAAAAAGAAGGTAGAATTTTATTATTTGATCACTGGCTTATGGCAAATATGATGATAATATATAACTAATATTTTTTAAAATCTAGCTCTTTATTCTCATTTATACTTTATATTCATATACATTTTGAATATAAGAATAGTTAAAAGTATGAATTTAATGATGTAATGTTTTCATGCTACTTTTTAAAAAGTAAAGAAATTATCTTTGAGATTTGTTCCCTGGTATAAAATTGCTTGTTATGCTTTTATTTTTTTTTTTTTTTTTGAGACAGGGTCTCGCTTTGTAGTTCAGGCTGGCCCTGCGCTCACTACGTAGCCCAGGCAAGCCACCGCGAACTCAGCAATCCTCCTGTCTCTGCCTCCCGAGTGCTGGGATAACAGGCGTGAGCCACCACGCCCAGCACTGTGGTATGTGGTATTGATTGCTGGTGGGCGTGAGTCTCCACGCCCAGCATTGTTTGTGGTTTCCGGGGATCGAACTCAGGACCTTGTGCTTGCGAGGCAGGCGCCGGAACCACTGAGCTAATCCTCCGGCCCTGTTATGCTTATTTTTGAAACATAAGCATAATGGAAAGAAATCAATAAAATCTAATAATTACAGCAAAACCACATAATTCCCATAAGTAAACATGTGCTTATATTCTATTCAAGTTACTATCTTGTAGATTGCTTAATTGCATTCTGTGAAAGTCAATTCATCAGAAAATAAGACTATGTCATTTTACTCGAGAGCATTTAAGAATTTATCTAGTGCCGGGCGTGGTGGCTCATGCCTGTAATCCCAGCACTTGGGAGGCAGAGACAGGAGGATTGCTGAGTTGGCGGCGGCTTGCCTGGGCTACATAGTGAGCTCAGAACCAGTCTGAACTACAAAGTGAGACCCTGTGTCAAAAAAAAAAAAAAAAAAAAAAAAGAGAACCTATCTAATGGCACTAGCAAGAAAGAGTCAAATCTCAAATTTATTCATGTCCAAGGATTGACACAAGAATATGAAATCACCTTCCAATTCACAAACTACCTAATCACATGGCTTCTAGGAAGACTTCCATGATGCCAAGAAAGAAATATTTCAAACTGTGGATCATGTGAAAAACATACAAAATGGCATGCAAATTCCAACTGGCTTGCATCTTTAGTATTTTCAATATGTATTTATACAAATATTTTGCTGAATATGCTAAAATACCTTTTCTACTCACATAATAATGTTTCAAGTTGACGAACGAATATCCAAGAGATTTTACTTGGTATCAAATATTCAATATCAGTTTCTAAAGTACTCCAGTGATTGGCTTGTCTGCCTTTATCTGGCCTCATTCGTGCAGGTTATACTAGCAGAATTTGGGAGAAGAACAGAATTTTGCCAGAGAAGCCAATCTTTTTTCCTCTTTTCTCCATCTAGACTGAAAAACACTTTTAAATAAAATTATGCTGTCATTCCTAGTTTGAGTCCAAATGCAGCACATGATTAAAGTTTTAGCTTGTGAATAGACTCAATAGGGAATTGTATTTTTCTCTTGTCTCTATTAATGTCTATTTTATCCGTACCTTAGAAGTTAATAAGATGTTTGGTGAATAGCAATCTCTCTATAGGTTTATTTTTCAAAGCACTGTAAAACTTAATTTAATCACAGCTTCAAAATATCTTACAATAAAACTAATTTAATTACATTTAGCAATGGCCACTAGACTCATTAAAATCTTAATGGAGCTTATAATTATTAAATTACTTAATGATTGCTAATAAGAATAAATGACAAAATAAAATTTAAGTACAAAACAAAAATGCCCTCAGGTAGATTTTCTCAGCTTCAGTCCCATTTGACATTGTTATGATAATGTCCTAAGAACAGCAGCAGAATTGAGACTTAAGATAAAGAACAGTGAACAATAATAAAAATCTCTGTCTTTATGGCTGGCAAAGTCAATAAACTCTATATGTAAAAGTTTGTCAATTATCTCAATACACTGATGAATTGTTGATTAGGAACCAGAAAGTAAATTCTACTATTTTGATAACTATATTTTATTCCAGAAAATGATCAATGTGTATTAGTATATATTTTGTCTACCAAATGTGCCTCAATTCACTTGTTTACAGCTAGTTGTCATTTTTATATTTTAATTTTGTGACCTGTTGCAGTAAACTCCTAAAATGAATAATATTTGCTTTTAGACACTTACATGAGTTAAAATTAGTTTTACTGCAAGATAAGCAAGCCTATTTGGGGCCATTTTAATACATGGCTCATAGATTAGTCCTTTGGAGAAAATTACTGCTACGTATAAGGAGAGGACATTTTTATCTATCTATCTATCTATCTATCTATCTATCTATCTATCTATCTATCTATCTATCTATCTACAATCTATCTATCTATGTGTATGTCTATTTCACTCAGTTATTAGTTCACTGGATGAATCATGAACAGAACTAAGGCTTATCATTTCCTCTGAAAGACTCATAAAAGGATGTTATGCCTACATGTCATAGGTTGGAGAATAACATGGAATGGTCTTCTAGCTCCAAAACATCTCTCTCAGAAATCTGTGATGGGGCCGGAGGGTTAGCTTAGTGGTTCCGGCACCTGCCTCGCAAGCATAAGGACCTGAGTTCGATCCCCAGTTACCACATATAATGCTGGGCGTGGTGGCTCACGCCTGTAATCCCAGCACTCGGGAGGCAGAGACGGGAGGATTGCTGAGTTCGCGGCGGCTTGCCTGGGCACCATAGTGAGCTCAGGGCCAGCCTGAACTACAAAGCAAGACCCTG
>PVIC010022828.1:0-27341 GCA_004025085.1 Thryonomys swinderianus
TCTGTCTTGTATATATTAATCTTCATCAAAACAAAACAGACGTTAATAAAATACATTTAAGTACAACATAATAGACATACATATGGAATCGAAGAGAAACTTGATTTCTAATGTTTCTTCTCCTGGCAGCTCTTGCATGTATTGTCCAGCTTGATTTATGAACTTGGGCATTGCTCTACATTTGTGGGAACTGATCCATGTCAGGTTAATGCTTATTACTAGCTGATTGATTGTCCTCGTTACACATGCTAACGAAGCTGGAGTCAGCCCCTCTTCGTCCTGCAAGATGAGGCTCTGAAGCCAACAGCGATCTGTTCCTCTCACTGCCACGGTAGGGTTTGTTCCCGTTACTCCGTGCCCTCCAACAACACTCAGACCTCTTCTCAGACCTGTTCGCCTGTCCCCTGTTCACCGCTCGATGTACTCTCTTCCCACTGCCCCAAAGCAAACTGTATTTTCATCCTTTTCCATTCCAGACTTGGACCTAGTAGATGATCAGCCTCTGCTTTCAGTACAGTTGCTCAATTCAAGTTTCCGAAAAAATCTACACCAGGCTGTTTTTCCAGTCACTGCAAAACTGCCTTGTCAGAAATGAAGCAAAGGGTAAGAGAGTAGTGTATCTTTCCTGGGCATAGCAAATCTCAGAATAATTCAGCAATCAATCTTAGCACAAAAGGTCCCATAGAACATACTAAAACTCCAACATGAGAGCCAGGGGTGTTGGCCCACTGTTGCAATCCCAGCTAACTTAAGAAACTGAGGCAAAAGAATCATGAGTTTTAAGCCACACTAAGCAATTTATGGACCCTAGCTCTAAATATGCAAAATATGATAAAATGAAATGAAAAAGCTTGGGGTATAGCTCTGTAATAAAGTAGTATATAGCATATGAAAGGCCATACCATCACCAGTGCTACAAGAACTAAAAGAAACCCATCTTGAGAATTGTCATAGTTAGTAGTGAAAATGAAAAGAAAACCTGGATGCTTTCATATAGGGTCAGGAAATTATACCTGTAGTATCAACTTTGTTTCAGTCTTTATTTTGTTAGTGTCTCCTTAGTTGCTGAATTGCTCGGGCTAGGGTGAAATTTGCACTCTTCCTATCTCAGTCTCTCGAAGTGCTGGCATTACAGGTCTGCACCATCTTGCCCAGTTTAACTGGATCTCTTTTAATGTGGAAGAGTTTCTGCATGCTGGGGATTTAGCTCAAGTGGTACCACACCTATGCTGGAAGGATAAGGGGATGAATTTGAGCCCTAGTACCATGACAAGGAAGGGGGGAGGGGAAGGAAAGAAAAAAGAGAAGGGAAAGGAAGGAAAAAGGGAAGGGAAGGGAAGGGAAGGAAAAAGGGAAGGGAAGGAAAGGGAAGGGAAGGAAAAAGGGAAGGGAAGGGAAGGGAAAGGAAGGAAAAAGGGAAGGGAAGGGAAGGAACAAGGGAAGGGAAGGAGAAAAGAGGAAAAAGAGTTTCCTCATGGTTGGAACCAGGTGATGTATTTTAGGCACAGGTAATACGAAATTAATATTTAGCTCTTTTCTGAGTTTCATTTCAAAGGGATCTTGATGACAGCTGGTTCTATTACTGGTGATTCATTGATTTGTTGACTAAAGTAATGTTTCACTGTTTACATCTCTATAAAGTTAATGTATTCCCTTTAAAATCGGTAATTAATGAAAAAATCAGTAATTAATTTTTGAGTAGACAGATTGAGTTTACAAAATTATTCTGCATTTCATCAAAAGTTTATCCACATATTTCAGTCTCTTAATGATGATTGACATACACTGCTGAATAAAATACAAAATAGTATACACAAAATTAAAACTTTGTATCTAGCCGGGCATGGTGACTCACATCTGTAATCCCACCACTAGGGAAGGAAGAGACAGGAGATTTCTGTGTTCCAGGCTTGCCTGGGCTACATAGTGAGCTCAGGGCCAGCCTGAACTACAAAACGAGACCCTGTCTAAAAAAAAAAAAAAAAAAAAAAAAAAAACTTTGTATCTAATACAAATGAAGAATTTAGATTTAAGGTGATAAATATTATAAATTATATATAATGATAATTCTTAAAATTATTTCTCAGGAAAATTAGTGGTGGGTTTAAAAATTGGGTTTGTCAGCAAGTAACACATGAGCTTAGAAATGAATGTCATAAAGCCAATAATACATATTTGAGAAGAGCATTTCTAGAGCAGAAAGAACAACAAGAAAAAGGATTCTATACAGGAAAGATGTTGACATCCTCAGCAAATAAAAAGAAGACCCTTGGATAAATCACAGAAACTAAGTATCACATCACAGTTGAATTTGGAACTTCTGGTATACCCAGGCAAATCCATAAAAGGTACTGAAGGTCTTGGTAATGAAAACTGTTAGATAAATGCCATAAAAAATCATGCAATAGAGAAACCACATAAGCAGTATCATATATATATATTATACTTATGTCCATGAATGTACACAATATTAAAATATAATATTAATGTATTCATTTAGGGAGATTTCTTTAAACTGTTCCTAAATGTTTATCACATTATAAAAACACTTTAAGAAAATACTTTTTTTGAAATTCAGATACATATAATCATCAAGAATAGGTAAATTTTTATACTCTATCTTAAAATATAAATTAGCGACACAGATGTGGATTGGAACGTATGCATTGTTTAAATAATTAATTATTCACAAATACATAATGAATACACTAAAATAATTAAAAATGACAAAGATACAATATAAAACTCTTTAGGAAAAAAATGATTTTTAAAACCCTTTCTGTGCTAGAGTTGACATGGTGCTTGAGAACTTTATGTTCCTTTCTGATGGTTCCTCAGAGACACACATTACATGGTGCTTAACATAAGTTAAAGAAGGACAACCTCCCCTACATTCTGCTGGCTGTCTCCCTTCCCGGGTCAGCCGAGGTGAGCCTTTGGCCATCAGCCATCCACCTCACAAGTCTAGGACACTGTCGCCTCACTACTCTTTGGTATTCGCGCGTGGTGATCACATATTTCACAACTAATTGGAACTGTATTACCAGCTTAAATAAACTTTTAGAATTTCTGGTGTACTGTGCTACCCCGGGGGACAAAAAGCATGCACAGTGAACAGATAACTTTGTAATTATTTCGATTTACCGTAGCACAGTCTTTACAGCATGTAGCAATTACTAAGCATGACTACAAAATAATGTCTTCTTTTCCCACAGTTCCTCCAGCATAAATCAGACTAGAAAGCCTGGAGTTCTCAAAACTTAGTGTATAAATTAAATAAAGTCTGGTATCAAATTTCCATAAAATTATATGGCATAGCATAGTAATTTGTAGATTCAAAGAGCTCTCCAAACCAATGTCAATCTTCAGGGATTTTTGCTCTTTTCTTTTCAGCATATAACCTGTTTGTTATAAAATAGCAAAAATCACACAGCTTTGCAGGATAATTTAGAATTTCATATCTCAAGAGAAAATAAACCAAACGTTTTTCATATCAATGAAAGCTGTTTGTTTTTCTAATAAGATGTAATGAATTTTTTATGGAAATCTGACTACTGAAGAAGGAAGAAAGGGAAGGGAGCACGAGGGGAGGAGGCAAGAAGGAGAGGAGGGAAGCAGAAGCCACGTAATTGTAGAAATCATTTGAGAAAAAATATAACTATAATTCTTTGTTATTCAATCTATTTTCAATCTATTTTCTTAACGGAAGAAAAACAATCATTGTAGGTGATTCTCTGAAGATCTAATACTAACCTACCAGCAGCACACGCAGAGAGGCCGGCAGATGCATTCTAAAAGGGCTGGCTGGGTCTTTTGTCCTTCCAATTAGAAAGCTACCTTGGCACCGTCTACAAATAGAAGCCCTCCATGTTACCAGAAAGTAAGAAATAGCAATATAATAGAGCAAGAAATCACTCTGTGTGTATTAAAGGACTCACTCTGTCATATTTCCTTGAACTATTACTCAAAAACATAAAAGACTAAGAAGCTTCCAAGCAGGCTACTTAATCAAAACAAAAGCATTCCAGTGAGGCAAAAAAATACGTCTTAACACTTCTCCAAATTTATATACTTTTTTTGGAAACTATTGAATTTCTAATTAAACGGGCGTGGGCCCAGGTCCTGATTCTTCAAATAATCAACCATGGTAATTTGAGGAAATGACTCATCACATAATGAGTTTCTAAATAACCATTTCATTTCATTGTTTATGGTGCAAACTAAATGCAATCGTGTTTAAAAGATACTTGCAAGTTACCAGCATTCCACTTATCTTCACCTTCTTGTCTACATCACATTATTTGTTTCTCACATTATAAAAGAGAGAAACTACACATTAAATTTTTACTTTATTGGACAATATTTTTTGAGCAGATAGTCAAAGTCCATCCTAAACTCATAAAATAATATGATGGATAATACTAAAGTGAACTAAATTTGTAATATATACAGAAAATATGGTATTCAAGGGGAGCTTATCATACCCAAGAAAAATGATTGTGATTTCTCACTTTTCTTAATTCATTAGGTAAAGCACTAGTGTCCTTTTAACATGGTCCATGTGTTCTTTAAATTTGACCAGTTATGTTTCAAATTTTTCAAAAATACAGGTTTCTTATGTGTTTTATTTTGCTTTGTGGCACTATAACAGAATACTGGATAATATGTGAAGAAGATAGCTCTATTTACTACAATTTTGGAACCAGAGAAGTCTAAATTCATACTATTAACAGCTTTGGGTGTCTTTTGAGGGCTGCCTATTCCAGAGAAAAGAAGCACTGTGCCCTCACATGGCAGAAGGCAAATGGGGAAGGGAACAAATCCTCTGAGCAGCTGCATTTATTAAGTCCTTAATCTCATTCATGAGGAAGGCATCTTCATGGCTTAACTCACTGATGAATAAACCAATTAAATAATAGTCAATCTCCTTAAAGAGGTATTTTTCAAAAGAAGCCATGAGCAACAAGTACATGAACACATATCCCACATCACTAATGATTGAGAAAATGAAAATCAAAACTTCAGGGAAATATTGCCTTGCTCCTGCAAGGGTGGCTATTATCAAAAAAACAACAGATCATAAGTACTGGTGTAGATTGGTAACAGAGGGAGCTCTTCTACATAATGAGTGGAAATGGAAATTAACATAGCTGGTACAACATGCAGATTTCTCAAAAAATTAAAAGTAGAGCTGGCATATAATCCAGCCATCTCACTCCTGGGTATATAAGAAATGAAAATCTATGTGTTAAAGAAATAGCTGCATTTGCATAATTATTACACTACTATTCAAAATAGCAAAAATATGGTAACAACCTGACTAGATAAATGGATGAAGAAAATGTGGCTACATACTCTACTCGTGATAGAACATTATTCATCCATAAATAAAATGAAGGGAATACTGACAACCGAGGTGGGAATAGAGATTATATGAAATGGAACAAGCCAGACACAGAAATGAAAACCTCTTCTGATCTCTATGAGTTTGTCTCATAGAGGTTTAGAATTTCATGGTGATTACCAATAGTTATCAGAGGCCTGAAAAGGAAGGGTGATGGGGAGAGGAAATATAGAGAAAGACTGATAAATGGATACTAAGCTATATTTAATAGGAGAAATAAATTCTGGTGAGCTATTCTACATGAAGGTGACTACAGATATTGAGTACATACAAGGTATCTCAAATAACTAGAAGGAAATATTTATAAATGTAGAAATATATGTTTAACCATATTATAATATATTCATGTACTCTCTATATAATATACCTATATATTATATATAATATATGAGACATCCATGTATTGCATAATAAAACCATGTATCAAAACTTTAGGGCCGGAGGGTTAGCTCAGTGGTTCCGGCGCCTGCCTCGCAAGCGCAAGGTCCTGAATTCGATCCCCGGTAACCACATATAATGCTGGGCATGGAGACACGCCCATCGACAATCAACACCGCATACCACAATGCTGGACGTGGTGGCTCATGCCTGTAATCCCAGCACTCGGGAGGCAGAGACAGGAGGATTGCTGAGTTCACGGTGGCTTGCCTGGGCACCAGAGTGAGCTCAGGGCCAGCCTGAACTATAACACGAGACCCTGTCTCAAAAAGAAAAAAAAAAAAAAAAAACTTTAAATTGTGTATCACAACATTAAAACATAATGGCATCCTACTATTATGTACAAATTTTGATTTTATATACCAACTAAAACAAATTTACTTTTTAAAAGCCTTACAAAAATTTATTTTTTAATTAACACTTCCTACCTGCTATACTTCTTTTTCCTGGAAAGTGGGAAATAGAATCAGAACAGAACTTTTGTTTCTGTTCTAATGTTCTGTCCAATTTCAACATTTTAGATATTTATAATTTTTCTTGAACCAACATCTAGAGATTCTGTAGCTTAAATGTTATAATTTTGTTAAAAGTTAAAAGAAATTGTAGCTGCGCATGGTGGCTCACACCTGTAATCCCAGCACTCGGGAGGCAGAGGCAGGAGGATTGCTGAGTTCCAGGCTTGCCTGGGCTACATAGTGAGCTCAGGGCCAGCCTGAACTACAAAGCGAGACCCTGTCTCAAAAAAAAAAAGAAAGAAATTGTAAAGAGTAAAACAGAGGATGAGTAGTTAAAAAATGTTAACTACATTTAAAATAATTTTATAATTTATAATGAAATTTTTTTTTAAATATCAGCTTAACTCAGTGTTAGTGATAAGAAAGAGAATCTCTTTTTTAAAAAAATTTTGGATGGCTAGAGTATCTACTGTGAGGTTGCATTTATCTAATCAAGTAGCATTTGCCCTTAGAATATGGCATATGTTATTTGTTACAGAAAATCATTTTTCAAACATTATCACAATATCCTAGATTTTCTTTTACTAAAAAAACTTGAGCAAGTACTTCAAATTGTAAATTGTTTACTTCTATTCTATCCTTGCCAGTTTAAATGCACCAGTTACAGAAGACCAAATCCTTTAACTAGATGGGGTTGAGATATTCAGCTCTGTAGATGTTGACTTCATGACTAGATGATTATGTGGCTGTTAGTGACCCATTTTTCTTCAAGTATATCCTTTGCTCCCTCCATGTAAATTTCTGGCACTTGTAATTTTATCTTGCCTTCAAAAATATTCTGTTAGGATATTCAGCACAGCTGAAGGCAAGATATAATGTCACAATGTCAAAAAAAAAAGTCATAGAGAGCTAATTCTAAAGTCCGTGAATTGTTGGCCCAAAAGCTAAAGACACAAAGATTTAAAAAGTTCTTACCAGAGCAAAATCCTTTTTGCCTGTATTATTTGCCACTATCTATTCTCATGCATAAAAGAAGAAGTAGGCTATGGCTTCCTCACCTTTTAATAACACTATTCACCTTTAGAACCATATGAATGTATGGATATAGTAAACACTATTATTTTCATGGTATATGGTCTCCCAATTATCCAATTTCCAATACCACATGCCATCATCCACAATTTCAGTTGCTGGAGTTTTTAGTTGCTGTTGTCTTCAAGGGATGTGTCACATGTGATAAAGCAAAATCAGTCTCTAGCACCCTTATAAGAGATTTTCTTTTCCTAAAGGTTACATCCAGTGAGTGGTGGATGGGATAGGAATAGGTAGCCAATACAACTGTTAGATTACCTGGCTCATAAAGTTTAAAGTCTGTAGAGCTTCTTCAAAGTTACAGGAATGTAACATTTCTTAATGTTTCTAAAGGTCATTTCCTGTTTTGAATGTCTGAGGAGTAAAGTCTTCTTTACTTAGTGTTTATTATGAAAAATAGAATTTAGATTAAATTATATATAACAGTGAATGATTATAAATATAGGAAATGATCTGTTTTTAGTCAAAATTATAACATTTAATCTTCTCATCCATTTTAAACTTTTAAAAATTCAATGTTAAATTGGTACAACTAGGTAACAGAGGCCCAATGAAATTTCAAGATCATCATTATGAAACTTTTTGAAACAACTGAAACAGTTATTATGAATTAACGCCAGCAATCATTGACTCTCACTGGCTTCAGACTTGCATCTCCCTATTCAACATGCATTTTAATTCAACAACAAATCCAAATGATTCTTTCTGCATTAATTTCATGTTCTTATATCTCAATTTCAAACTCCAGGACATTTATCTATCCTAACGTCCAAACTAGAAGTATGAAAGCCATTCTTTGTTTTCCTCACTTTTGCATCTGAACACTAACAAATCCTGATTAATTAACCGAAAATGTGTTAGAATAGAACTCAGGACTTTTAACCTGTCAGACATGTATAGAGCTACTAAGCTAAATCCCTGACCCCTGGTCTCTGTTTGTTATGGTTGTGTTTAGATGCCCCCCCCCCCAAAGCCTCATGCAGACGAGATAGTTTTTTCTTTCTCTGAGGTAGTTGAGTCTGGAATGTGGGATACTAGGGTTAAGGGTGTGTGATTACTAACCAATCACTACACTACCAGTGTTTAGATTGGCACCACCCTACACCCAGTAATCTGAATAAGATAAAAGGGACAAAAAGATACTGTTCAAGTCTCTTGTTGCTTTTGCTATCTTTCCATGGCCATGAACTGAAGTCTTCCTGGATTTTTTGCTGCCTTGTGCACACCATGTTGTTCCTCCTCTTTG
Source organism: Thryonomys swinderianus (assembly GCA_004025085.1). Classification (NCBI taxonomy): domain Eukaryota; kingdom Metazoa; phylum Chordata; class Mammalia; order Rodentia; family Thryonomyidae; genus Thryonomys; species Thryonomys swinderianus. Next base: position 8,636 of record PVIC010022828.1, read on the forward strand.
ATACTGTTTGCCACCCCTGCCTTGGAGCCAGTGGAACCTCTCTGAACTGTAAGCAAAATAAATGCCTTCCTTTTTAATTTTGGGTGTCGGGTATTTTGTCTCAGCCACAAGAGAAAAGTAACACACTTTTTAATTCTATCTCCTTCAAGTCATTCTCTTATTGTCTATATATATTTGTCTCAAATGTGGATCTTAGAAGGCATTCATTCTCAAAAGATGATTGTGAGAGGACTATTTATTGCATTAAGTCAAACTATATTTTTCACATCCACATGTTCATTTATCTACAGTATATATGCTCAGACATTGATGTGTATTTTCTACTGAAGTCAAGGTCTGCATAAAGAACTTCTTTTTAAAGGGCTAACCACCACTTCTGCTTGACTGCAAACTACTGTAGAAACAAAGTTGAAATGTACTACTAGCTTTAGAAAAATCAGTGGATGATGGATGAAGTGAAAATACAGTGTTGAGAGGCTATAGAGTAGAGGCTATGAGTTTGAAAAATAATACACTGCCTTCTTGCCAAGATAGTAAATTAGGACAGACTACTATCTCCTGTTATAAAATCAGTCAGCTCTACAGTGAATGTAAGCATGATGTTCTCCAAACAAGTACTACTAAAAAAGAAGAATAAAAACTCGGTCGTAGACAAATTTTGAAATAAGGGTGGGCCTGGATAGGAAATCAATAATAAACTGTTGTGAACAAATCTAAGAAGGCTGTTTTAAATGATGTTGAGAAAAGGAATATATTGGGAGGTCAAGATGATTTGAAGTTAGAAGTAAGAGGGAAAAGGTTGAGTAGAAAAAATAGCTTTAGTTGTTGTGCTTTTTCTTTTTACTCTGTCAGAAACCTAGGTGAAGACAGATTTCATACTAATGCACACAGACATAGAACCAAATAAAAATTAGTAACATAATAGCTATGTAAATTCACAGAGTGTGATGTTCCTAAAATTAGCAGAGTGGAATATTGGCAAGGAGAAGGCTGCATTGAGAGAGAAAGACGCAAATATCTGCAGTGGAACACCCAGAAGTATTTATGTGAGTAATGGTCTGATATGTTTAAGAATCTATCTGAGGCCAAGAAAAGATCTATAGAATGCATTAGAGCACATAATTCCTGCAGCTCAAAAGAGCTAGAAATGAAGTTCTTATTAGCTAGAATGGAAAGAACCAATATTCTGGGATGTTGGACACAATTATCAGAAGGATATTAGTCCATTAGTGGAATAAATGTTATTTTCCATCAGCCACACTAAAATCTCTAAGAGTTAAAAATACCAAACTAATCCCTAACTTATTTAACTGCCCATCAGAACAAATTCCAGGGGTCTACATAGAAGTACAGTAGTATCTAACATCCTAAAATGTGAGATATATGAACACTGGAGTGCCTTAGGCTGTTCTGTATGGGAGAATCTGGTCAGAACTTAGAAGATCAGAAAATCAGTAAACACCAGGCTCTGGAGGTTTCTGCTGGCAAGAAGGACTGCACTGGCTGCTGGACTCCACATGATGTATGTTATGACTTAGTAGAAAGTTGGTAGGCATTTTGCTCATCTTCAGAGACTTTGTGGGACAATTCTGAGTTGCTTCTTAAAGAAATAGAGCTGGAACATCTTAGAGTGTTCTCTGTGAAAGATTCTGGCCAAAGCTCAGAAGGCCAGAAAGCTTTAAAGACCAGGCCAGAAAGATTTCTTCTGGAAAGAAGCCCCCCATATTGGCTGTTAAGTGCAGACGATGTGTATTATTGCTTGGTATAAACTTTGTCTGCATGTTGTTCATGTCCAGAGACTTTGCCTGGGACTGAGATTAGGGGCAGTGAACTAATTAATCTTGCAGAAGAAGTATCAAAGTAATAAATAGGCAATGGCATGGCTACTGTTGGGGGATTTGAGCCAGATTTAAGTTGAGAATTAAGAGCAAAAGGCCCAACAAAATTATTTAAAATGTTTTGCGTTTAGCCAGCAAGGAAACTCCAGTAAAGCTGTGGATAGCAAAGATAGACAAGAAAAAACTTGATTGCTGAGAAGAAACAAAATAGAAAAGATGGCCTGGGGCATCGTAAGAAGCAGCAGTATTCCACACTTCACAGTATCACAATTGTAAAGGCGAAGATTTTGCTTTGAGAAAAACCCCCAGAGCACCATACTCCAAAATGGTGGAGTTGTTCCAGAATGGTAGGTAAGTTTTTCCAGAATGGTAGACTAGGGAAGTTGTTCCAAAATGAGGCCTAGCAAACTTGTTTCAAAATGGTTGTTTAGTGAAGTTGTTTCAAAATGGTGGCAGCCTAGGGAAGATGCTTCAAAATGGTGGCTTCCTAGGAATGTTGTTTCAAAATATCAGCAACCTACAGAAATTGTCACACAATAGAGGCCTAAAGAAGTTGTTCCAAAATGGTGGTTTAGTGAAGTTGTTTCAAGCTGGCAGCAGCCTAGGGAACTGAAGGTGTAAATGAGTTCTAAAATGTATGATAGGTGTTGTGAAATACTAAGAAGATATTCAAAGGGAAAAGGAAGGGTAGGGGTAAGAATGGAGAGAAAAAATTTGATGATTAAAAAAAGGAAACAAAGCTTATATATACAGGGGTTAGGGGCTGGGGGAACAGGGGATTGGGAAAAATAAGAATTAAGTTGTGTCATATACTGGTATAAATTTTCAATGTTGATTCTGATCACAACATGCATATAAAGTGTAATAATAAACTCAATTTTTTTTAAAAATGGTGGTCTAGGGCAGTTGTTCCAAAATGGTGGGTTAAGGAAACTTTCAAACCAGCAGATTCTAGGGAAATTGCCCCAAAATGGAGGTTAGGGCTTGAGATTTAGCTCACTGGTTCCTGCATCTGCCTGACAAGCACAAGTTCCCTGGTTCAGTCCCCAGCAACCATATACAACAATACCAGGTGTGGTGACACATACACACCAGCAATCAGTACCACATACCACAGTGCCAGGCATCATATCTGTAATCCCAGCACTTGGGAGGTGGAGGGAAGAGAATTGCTGAGTTTGAGGCTTGCCTGGCACACATAGTAAACTCAGGTCCAGCCTGAACTATAAAGTGAAACCCTGTCTAAAAAAAAAAAAAAAAAAAGGGAGGTCTATAGAAGTTGTTCCAAAATAGTGGCCTAAGGAAGTTATTTCAAGATGGTGTCTAGACAAGTTATTCCAAAATGGTGGTTTGGGAAAGTTGTTTGAAAATGGCACCACCCTAGGGTACTTTTTCAAAATGGCAGCCTATTGGAGTTGTTTTAAAATGGTATCAGTGCAGGGAAGTTGTTCCAAAGTGGTGGCCTAGAGAAGTTGATCCAAAATGGTGGCATCTTAGGGAAATTATTCCAAAACGTTGGTATAATGAAGTAAGGAGGTTGTTTCAAAATGGCAGTAGCCTAGGGAAGTTGATTCAAAATGGTGGCCTATGTACATGTTTCCAAAATGTCATCATCAGGGGAGTTGTTCTTCAGGGCACTATATTCCTATAGTCAAGAGAAAATGAAACCTGTCTACTACTGCTCCAACTGGCAGCAAACCTTGGCATCATCCACATGACACTAGTTTTAGGTACATGTATAAGTCGAGTCGTGGGGTCAGGAATGTTTCCATCCAGATTTCAGAAGGAGGCCAAGGAGGTCAGGCAGTGCATTCCTAAGAGGGCAGTGTGTGAAGTTGTGAACGTGAAGGGAAAGGTACAGTGAAGACCCCAGAAGTTTGGAGAAACCAAGAGGATGGTTCATCTGAGAAAAACTGCCAGAGAGCAGGGCCGGCCCAAGGGAGAAGCTACAAGAGACAGTACCACCAGAAGTGCTATAGAGGTGGAGCCACTTAGACTGCTTGGCGTTTACAATTTGCCACAGATTGTCTAGCCTGCTGGAAGTGGAACTCTGAGATTTAATGTTTGTTTTCCTGGATTTTGGACTTGCTTTGGTCCCATTCCTTTGTATCCAATTATCTGAACTTTTTGGAATGCAAATGTCTACCTTATTCCATTGAAAGTCAAAAGTTTTGGTTTTCTTTTCATTTGTACAAGGGCTTGCAGCTAAGAGCTTGCCTTTTAATCTCAGAGGAGACTTTGGACTTGGATTTTCAGCAATGCTGACATTTAGGACTTTGGCAGCTCTTAGAAAAGGACAAAGTGATTTTTTGCATACAGGCATATGCATGAATCTTAAGGGCCCAGAGGTTGAAGGTTAGGGTTTGTGTTTAAATGTCACCCAAAGCCTCATGCAGATAAGGTGGGACTTTCTTTAACGAAGTATTTCGATCTGAAATGTGTGATGCTGGGGTTAAGTACTTGTGGTTATATCACATGTAAATCATTAGTTTGGCTCTGCCTTAATTCCTGTAATCTGAGTAAGAAAATGGGGCCAAACAATGCTGTTAAGTGCTCTCTCTCTCTCTCTCTGTCTCTCCATATACATATATGTATATGTATATGTATATGTATATATATATATATATGTATGTATATTGTTGCCATTACCATGGTGTTGCTTTCATGAACTCTCTCTTGTTACCTTTGCTACCACCATGCAGGTGCCATATTGTTTCTCCTGGGCCATTCCTATTTATCAACCCAAACTTCAAGCCAGATGACTAAAGACAGAAACCTCTATCATCTTCAAACCAAATAAACTCCTTCTCTTAAAGTAAATTTCTTTTGAAGGAGAAATGTATTAATCAATATGACTTTTGATTTTTTTGAGACAGGGTCTCGCTTTGTAGTTCAGGCTGGCCCTGAGCTCACTATGGAGCCCAGGCAAGCTGCCGCAAACTCAGCAATCCTATTGTCTCTCCTCCCAAGTGCTGAGATTACAGGCCTGAGCCACCACGCCCAGCACTGTGGTATGTGGTGTTGATTGTTGGTGGGCGTGAGTCTCCATGCCCAGCATTATATGTTGTTACCGGGGGTCGAACTCAGGACCTTGCACTTGTGAGGCAGGCGCCGGAACCACTGAGCTACCCCTCTGGCCTGAGAGGATTATTTCTAATAGTTTACCTTATGTAGAAGTTTTGTACAAACCTGGACAATAGCACAGCAGCATATTTACTCTGAATAAAGGTGAAAAGTGGTGCAAAGGAAACTGTCAAGACAGAACAGAGCATTCTGTGAATACTGCCTCCTACAAAATTAATTCATCATAGAAATTTTGTATCTAACTGTAGTTAAGAGGAAGTTAGTACTCCTTGGAGTCTGAAGACAGATTATGAGCTACCTATAGTGACAGACACCTATTTCAAGAATAACCTAATGAGCTGCAATTTCCATAGAAATTAAATGTAAAATGTATTTCAGCGATCAATTGTGATTAACATTTACTTAATCACATTAAATAATAAACAATGATTACTAAGCAAAAGAAAAATGTATGAGATACACAATTTCTACCAGCCAATTTTTAAATTATCATGCATGTAGTCAAGCAGGTAATTACTAACTATAAACAGAAATAAATAATTCAATCTAAATAAAGCCAGAAAACTAAAAATAACAGATTAACTGATAAGAACCTTAAATAATAGGTAGGGGTCTTAAATAGAAAATAAAGACACGGTCAATATTATAAAATATTTTTTCCCAAAGAAATTGGCCATATGTATGCATTAGCCTGAAGTGCTTGTGAACTAGAAAGGCTGAAGGAGGATACAGATTTATTGAAAGAGAGAGTATTTATGATGGAAATAATAGAACACAAATATAAATGAAACTTTGATAAAAATGCACTGCAGAAAATTAACAAAATATTTTATTCTGCAAAAATAAATACTTTTGAACTTGAGACAATGCAATGTAATTCATTAAAAATGAAACCCAAAACATAAATTGAACAAATATAAACAGAAATTTAGATATGGTAAATTGCTCTACTCAATACTGTAAAACAGACAGACATTAATTGTTGTCATAAGAAAACTAGAAATTTCCCCTGTCATTTTTAGTCTTACACAATGTTTGGTTCTGAGAATAAATTTGTCATTATAAATTTTATTTATTCACAAGTTTCCAATAATAAGATGCCTAGACAAATATTAACAAAGAATGTGGTACAATATAAAATGGCATAAAGCATGTGTGTTTGGAATATCAAGAAGTAGTTGGAGAAAAAGATGTTTTATTATTGATTACTAAAAAAATTTCCTAGCTTAATTTACAGAATTAACTCAGATGAACTCAACTAAAAGAAATATACACTATATAACATGAAGGAACAGCATAATAAACCTCCTTAAAATTAAGGACAGAAAATCTTCAAAACAGCTGGAGCCAGCGAGGAACTTATTTGCAAATTACTAATATAACAATTTTAGTATACTTAATAAAGTCTGCATAAGTAGAAAGAATGGACTAGGATATTAAATGTAATGATAGCAAAATACCAAGAATAAGTCAAGCTTGAATTCTCTATCCAGTGTAAGCAACCTTTTAAAAAGCACAAAAGTTTGAGAGTTAGCTTCTTCTAAATTCTGTTTCTTCCAAGGTTTCTGGATGAAATGATCACTGAAGCATGTAACTGATTTGGAAGCACACAGGAATGATTAATAATAGTTTTGTTATGCTCAAGGTTCCTTGATATCATTTCCTCTTCCCCAACCACTGGGACTAATAGAGATCAAGACTGCGTTTTCCATAGCACGTACCGCCAAGCAGAGCATATGACTGCCTCAGAACTTGAACTTACATCCTAATCAGATGCTTTGAAAATGTATCTACCACAAAGTAAAGTTCAAAAGAAAACACAATGGAATACATAGATAAAGTTAACTAAAATCGGTTAAAAAGATAGATGTAGAATTAGAAGTAAGGCTTATAAAAATAAAAGGTATTAGCAATTGCCAATAAGAATAAGACATAATTAAAAATTATCAAGATAAAAAATGTGACATTTTCTTGCCGGGCGTGGTGGCTCACACCTGTAATCCCAGCACTCAGGAGGCAGAGACAGGAGGATTGCTGAGTTCGAAGCTTGCCTGGACTACATAGTGAGCTCAGAGCCAGCCTGAACTACAAAGTGAGACCCTGTCTCAAAAAAAAAAAAAGTGACATTTTCTAAAACAAAATGCCACATTGATAATTTAAATAATGTTATGAAAATCTAAAGAAAACAGTTGTGAGGTACATGACAAGATGAAGGAATTTTAAGAATGCAAAAAAGAGACAGATTCATCAGGTATGTAAAGAACTTACAGTGTTCATATAACAAAGAGTCATCTTCCAGGTCGACTTTACAAGAAGAAAATCAAAAGGAGTAAATGATGAATTGTGACTTTTATTTAAAAAATAAAAAGATTTTTTTAATCCTCAAAATAACAAAAGAATTCTTAAAAGATAGGATTTAAACTAAGACTATAAGCATATTTCCTCAGTTGTATAAACTAAGGGATTACATGAGTCAACAAAGAAGTAGAAAGGCCATCATTTTATTTGAAATTTCCAGGACAGCTGTAAGATTTAAATAAATTATGTATGAACTACAAGCAGGGTATATTTTCTACAGAGAGTTATCTGTTATCCACATATCTTTCTCAAACAACACTGGTATATATATTTATATAGGTATTTATTACTTTACATCTTGAGAGGGAAATTGCTAAACTTAAGAAGAAGGTAGTCATCAATTGTTGTCATAAGAAAACTAGAAACTTACCATCATTTCTAATGTCTTACACGATGTCTGACACATTAAATATATTTGCCATTATACGAAATTTTTATTTATAAGTTTCCAATGTTAAGATACTTAGACAAATATTGATAAAGAATATAAATTTTAAAAGTTGCTGCAGGTCCAAATCATTGCTTCATAAACATCTGAAGAACAGCCACCAAAATACTGAACCTTAATGCTAATGAATTTGGGATCATTTTACATTCTTTGTTAAAACCCACTAGACTATATTATTAAAATTATTATAAAATACTATATTAATAGTTTAGCTTAACTTACAAAAATTTTACATTGTATTTCTGTGATTCTGATTTTTATAGTTTAAAGGTTAAACCACCATGCCTACATTTTCAAAACCTATTGTTATTTCTATATAGTCTTTAAGAAATATTCCCCACCAAATATTATAATCTTTTGAAGATAGACTGTAAGGCTGGGGATTTAACTCAGTATTTCCAGTGCCTGCCTTGCAAGCACAAGGTCATGAGTCTGATAAAAAAATATATATATATTATATATATGTAAAGATATAGTATAAAGTTGATTTGTCTTGTCATAAAATATGATCCATTTGGCTTCAAGTTTTATTTACCTCATAAAGTTCTAAAGTAATATATTAAGTATTATTATATTGCATATATTATGTATATATATAAAGTGTTATTTTGCTTTCTCTCCTTATTTCTTCTAGATTAAACTAATATTTTCCACACTGAAGTCTTATTTTCATATTCTGCTATCACAATTCAGTAGACGTACATATTTGGCATATGAGGACGAGTGGGGAACAGTTTCCTGTAAAGAATCTATGTCAGTAAAGGAGTCACCTACTAAGTTTAACTATTGATCTATGAAGAATAGACAGAATTAAAGTCATACATTGTGAAGAAATAATTCAAACCACTAAAATTTAACAACACAAAGAAAACTTTAAGTAAGAGAGATAAAAGGGGAAAATTTTTAAAATAGAGAGATGAATTATATTATTTACCCAAGAGAGTAAATATATCTGGTTTTATGGAATAATGTAATGAGGTATAGCTAAAAATTCTGGTCTACACTCACTGGATATGCTTCATTTCTGCTGGTGCTGGTAAGAGGACACATACTCTTACAATAATCTCTGTATCAAATGTATTCCATCAATGAATACATTTTACTCATAAAAGTAATTGATCTTCCAGGAAGGAAATTATTCCTAGCCTTAAGGAAAAGAAAAGAACTGAATAATTTTAAACATTTTAACATAGAACATGACAGGAAATTCACAGAACTGGAGATAATGCTACTCATCTAAATTATTTCCTTTCAGTTTGAGTACAATTTCATTAAGCTGAATTTTATCCCCAATGATAAGGACTAAAAGTCAGTTACCGATGAAATGCATATTATATTGGAAACTCATAAACTTTAAGAGCAATGGGAATGATACTTATTAAAACAGTTTAATTTTATATTATCGAAGAGGATACTTATATTTATATTTTCACTTTATTCTAAAAATAAACAGATGATATAAGGATACAATATTTCATCTTTTTAAATAACTTAGATCAAATTAAGAAATATCAATCAAAATTATTTACCATATATTATGAGTTAACTACAGACTAAGGTGTTAAATTATTCTTTCATAAAATAAGACTTGAATATACTTGCTATTTCTGTGAAGAGGTAAATTGACTTCTTACAAACATATACATACACATTTCATTTGAAAAGCCCTTACTGTCAAGTGAAAATATTGCATTTATTATTAGTCAAGGTGAGGAATTAATAGAAAATCTGTAATAAGTTTTCAAAATTATGGTGTATGTCTATTCTTTGAAACAATTTAATGTTACTTGTATATATATGAAATATATGAAAATTTACTTATATATAATATGTAACAAGTTGAACATTCTTATGGTCATTAAATATTAGTTTTAAAAGTATGAATGGAAACATAAATATGCATATTTTTAGAATATATTATTCTAAATAAATTATTTCTTGTCTCTTTACTGACATAAATAGTTCTTCTGAACTATTACGTCACCTCAGAGGTAATGTTCTTTTTCTCCTAATTTTCCTTTTATATGTATAGGATAATAACTTTGTTTTATTCTCATTAATTCATCTTGAGTGAGCCAGTTCTTTTTCTGATATATATTATTTTATATCAGAAAATATTCTACCCTCATATTTTATTGATAAATCTCAGTGCTCCTTTCAGGTGAAGAGAAAAGCAAGTTCTCACACTGCCCTTGTAGGGTTACATCACTAAAGTTTCCAAGTAAGGCCACCAATCTACTTACAATGTATTCAGAAAGTCCCTCATTAGTTAGTTTTCTCTAGAAGAACAGAATAGATCATAGACAAGATAATTCATGGTGATCGCCTGCTTACTAGAGAGCCAGAGAACCTAGTTCAAGAAGCTGGGGGGCCCAAAAGCAAAGGAAGCAACGCCAGTTACCACCGAGTGCCTGGGAATCCCTGCATAACCCATGGGTTGAGTTCTTGTTGAAAGGGTAGAAAAGCTGGAGTCTAATGTCCACTGCCCATGGCCATATAAAAAATGTGCCTGCTCAAGTAGGACGGAGCTTTCTAAAACACAAGCCAACTTCCCCCTCCATTTCATTCTACCAGGTTGCAAGTCTAATGGATGATGAAGCTCACATGGCTGACCTTAATTTGCAGACCCACATGTCAAGAAATTTTGGATACCTGGAGGTGAGCTTTACTAATCCCTTAAGAATTTCTTAATCAAGTCAATTTGAAAATGACCATCACCAATCACCTCCACCTTTCTATTCTGAGAGTAATCACGTCAAAGCATCTGCAGCTAGGAATCTATTCATTAAAAAAAAAAAAAAAAAAAAAAAAAATATATATATATATATATATATATATATATATATATATATATATATATATATATATATATATATATATCTCCTAGGGCCGGAGGGTTAGCTCAGTGGTTCCAGCGACTGCCTCGCAAGTTCAAGGACCTGAATTCGATCCCGGTAACCACATATAATGCTGGGCGTGGAGACACGCCCACCACCAATCAACACCACATACCACAGTGCTGGGCGTGGTGGCTCACGCCTGTAATCCCAGCACTCAGGAGGCAGAGACAGGAGGATTGCTGAGTTCGTGGCGGCTTGCCTGGGCACCATAGTGAGCTCAGGGCCAGCCTGAACTACAACGCAAGACCCTGTCTCAAAAAGCAAAAAAAAAAAAAAAAAACCCTAAATCTATCATTTTCTGTGATATTTCTCAAAGCCTTGTATCAACTATTTCTGGCATAAGAGCAACAAGAACAAATAATCAGTGAAGCTCAAAGCGTGACACTTAACTTCCCCATCTCTTGAGCATCTTACCATGCATTTTCTCATTTCATTCCCCATTCTGTCCCATTTCTCATGCTCTTCTGTTTGTTTCATGATGCCTCATCTTTCCAGAGTGGTGCCATTCACTTTTTCTCAGTCTAGAAAGTCTCCCATAAAATCCAAGTGCCTGCTTCCCTCTCCTTACGCTGGAAGAAAGCATCAGTGGCACGTCCCAAATGTATTCACAATATTGTGTTCTACTTAGGTATTCAGTACATGTTTAGTGGATGAATATATAAGCAAAGTATATGCAAAAAAATGTAGATGACACTTTGGGAGAGTGGTTTAATATAGCAGTCATTTGGTATTGAAAGTGACTATTATGTTTTCTTACTGGAGCTACAAACAAAGTTATGTGTGACTCCCTTTTTAGGTAGTCACACATAACTCATATCTAATTCAAATAAAAGTGTCAAAAAAAAGCCCTGTGTGGAAGCTTTATTTTTGATATATCAAAATTCATGAAGTGATGAATACTGACAGAACAGTTAAGCAAATATATTCCATTTTCAACTAAATTGCATGTAATATTAGACCTAAAGTAAACTACAGTAAGAGGTTTTAGAGTAACTCATCAACTTGTAAAATAAACTAAGAATTTCTTATAAGTATACAGTTTGGCTGGTGAGGGAACTATTTCATCTGTATTGATAGTAGGAAGAATCATAAACATTTTAAATAACACAATTTTTTAAAGTTATAAATAGAAAAAGCTTTGAATCTGAATTTAAAAATTACAATAAAGGAGGAACCATCTTCTACTTTCATAGGTTGTTAACTTTAGAAAACATTGTGTTTTTCTTTCACGTGCCAAGACATTGGGAAACTTCATTAAATACTGGGTTTGAGCCGCAAGTGTCGTCAACTCAGCAGTATTTTTGCTGAGTCATCCAAATGCTCACAACTAAAGCATTAATTTCCCCTTAAAAGTATTCTTGAAAGCTGTGCTGTTTCAGAAACAGAAGCAAAGTCAGCTGAAAAAGTACAGTCAAATTCACCTTTAAGTAGAAATACATATAAAAAAATCAATTCTGAGTAAAGTGTTGTTATTTATTATAGGATAGAATTTAATCCAACGCGGTTTTTGTGCAGGAAATTTAATATATTGCTTGATCCCATACAGCTTTCATGTTGAAATGTTAGCCCTATTTCCAGTGTTTCAACTGTTAAACCTAATCCTTTGTCTCAGTGGGTTTAACTAATGTATTCCAAAACCCTGACTTGCAATATGTTGTAAGAAATAGCTTTAAAAGGATAAAGCAGGCAACCCTGACAAACAAAGTTGCTCTTTGCTGCAAATTTGAAAGCTTCAATTTTTGCCTGATATACAACGTAATCAAAACCTGGTCTGCACTAGTAGGACTGAGTCTATTCTTGTAGATAAATTATAAGACAATTCTTTCCATTTCTTGAAAATTCAAAATAATTATGTCAATAACATTCCCTGTCATTCTTGATCATTATCTGTTTTAAATTTCAATACTATTTACATACCAAACCTATTTCATTTCATACCACATCTTAAAATGATATGTTAAATTGTATAATGGCATAGAAAGGAGAAGTTGAAGTACTTTACCAGCTAGAGGAAATACTAAATAGTTTATATAGACTACAATAAAAGTCATGATCATTTTCACAGGGCTTGATGATAAATTAGCATTAAATCACGTTATATAATATTAATTTTAAATGACAAGATGCTGATTTATGAAAGTCCAAGGTCCACTCCTTACACGTGATATACTTGTAGGAATACAGATGAAATTTTCCAGATAGGCTTTGCTTTAAAACAGTTAACTCCAGGAAATCTGTAGATATATGTTGAACTTTTAAGTAAAACTTGTGATTTATTTTTGGGTTTGACCATGACTGCAATGAAGATTTTTGTGCTATGTATCCACTGTGATACTTTGTTTAATATAAGTGAAAAGATGTATATTTTTAATATGATAAAACAGATATACTTTAGAACTCATTTCTGGAAGCACATAAATGATCTTTCCTATTGTTGCACTAAGCTTAATATCCCAGGATTTTCTTCATTTTTGTTTCATTCAAATGAAACTTAAAATATGGAAGGATTTCTAAGTAAGCTTACATAGCAATTGAGAACAATATGTTTTATCTAAGACTACTTGACTTTGCTTTCTGCTTAAACCCTTCATTATTTTCAAAATTATGTGTTATGAGTATTTGTTTAAAATATGTAATTTATGTCATTGAAATGTATTCTATTGAAAATCAGAACACTTGAAGTACATTTCACTTCATGATTTAGAAAGACATTGAGGAGAAATTAATTTTTCATTATAGTGATAAAACTTAATGCCATATTAGGATCTCAAAAACACTTTCATTTCACAATTCTCTATTCTTTTTGAAGTCATTAATTTTATTTCATAATAGCCTTTTAATCTCATGTAAACACTATCATTTGAAAATCAAGTCTAATACAAAGTTTAAAATAATATTACCTTTGCTGAGTGTGGTGGCTCACACCTGTAATGCCAGCACTCGGGAGGCAGAGGCAGGAGTACTGCTAAGTTTGAGGCTTGCCTGGGCTACATAGTGAGCTCAGAGCCAGCCTGAACTACAAAGCGAGACCCTGTCTCAAATAATAATAGTAGTAGTAGTAGTAGTAGTAGTAGTAGTAGTAGTAGTAGTAGTAGTAGTAGTAATAATAATAATAATAATAATAATAATAATAATAATACTTCTATATATTTAAAATGGACAATGTTATTTAAGAAACTGCTTGATAATTTTCATTTGAATCTTAGAATTCTATTTAAGTGAGAAATTAGTACTATGGTTCTAAACAGAAAAGCCTATTCCATTATTCTTGTTTGATTTATCACACACCCACTTTGTTTAGATGAAGTTTTAGGCATTCTTCTATAGAAACAAAATGTTCAATAATATTGAAGAAAATGTACATATGACATATTGTATAATATACATTTTAATGTTTGTGTAAACAAAAATATACTTGAATTATCTTTGAATATAAATATATTGAAAAAATCACTCTTCCAAATATTGATGTGGCGTGGAGGATTTTCAAGAGAGTAGAATTTGGATTTTAGCTTTGATCATGCATGTTTTCAGGTGGAGAAATTGCTAATGTTCCATTGTCCTTTGTCATGAATGTTTCAATTCTTCTCTCTTTCTGGAATTTTCTGGGGGGGGGGTGTTTTTGTTTTGTTCTTTGCTCTTTTTGTTTTTTTTTTCCCTCAGTACCAAGGATCGAACTCAGGCCCTTGAGCTTCCCAAGTAGGCATGATATCACTTGAGCTAAGTCCCCAGCCTGAAGGTTTTGTTTTTTAACTATTGTCTCTCCAGAGACATCAACCATGTCTTCAGAGTATTGTTAACCTCATAAAATTATTACTTATAATTTAATTGGACAATTCTAAAATTCAGTGGTTCTTGAAAAAAAAAAGTGCACATTAAGATGACACAATTTTTCTTTTCTTTAACATTTTATAAACCCATGAACAAAATTATATATCATCTTTATCTTAAGTAAAATTTTTTTTAAAGTTGTTTTTGTTGTTTGTTGGGTTTTTTTTTCTTTTTTGAGACAGGGTCTCCCTTTGTAGTTCAGGCTGGCTCTGAGCTCACTAGGTAGCCCAGGCAAGCCTTGAACTCAGCAATCCTCCTGTCTCTGCCTCCCGAGTGCTGGGATTACAGGCGTGAGCCACCACGCCCAGCACTGTGGTATGTGGTATTGATTGGTGGTGGGCATGAGTCTCCACGCCCAGCATTGTATGTGGTTACCGGGGTTCAAACTCAGGACCTTGCGCTTGCGAGGCAGGTGCTGGAACCACTGAGCCAACCCTCCAGCCTCCTTAAGTAAAATTTTTACTAACATGATTTGCTTGAAGTTACTTTAAACTTTAAAAATATGTTATAGATATATTTGGAATTCATAACCTGGTTGTAAGCCATACTTTACTAAAAGTTATAGTTACCATACAGCAGAGCAAATAATACTGAAAAAATTAAGAGTCTGCCATCAAAAATGTATAAATTCTTAGGGATTCTAGGCTAGTATTTCATTACTTGCTTAATTTTAGTATGTTTGTTACAGATTTTCTATGTCTTTGCATTTAACACTAGTAGTCTTTTGTCACAATGTACAATTTAAAATTAGAAAATGAGATGGCATTTAAAAGTGAACATGGGCAAAAATTACAATTACATTTCTTATTTTCCAAGCAGTTACACCACACAAGTCATACTACCTTATTTTGAGAATCATGTTCCTTAGTCATCTTTTAAGAATATTCAAAGTGCCCTCCAAAAATGTTCATGCACCCAGACAAACAATACAAATTGTACCACATAGATCCAGTTATCTCCAAACATTTGAAGAAGTGCTTACTTACTAACGTGACAGCTAACCACGGGAACACTGTCCACCACATGGCACAGACACAGCAGTCAGTGCAGAGGACATCCAACTGCTGGCAGATGCTCCACGTAACCAGGGCCATCTACTCTAGGGGCATTTCCTTCAGTCTGGTATAGGAATTTATTTTTTAAATCCAGTGATAATTCATGTGTTTTTGTTGATATTCTTCTACCAAAAAAATAATTCTGTCACAATTAGTAATCATGTTTTCTCTGTTGTTTTTTTTTTTTCTTAAATCCTTGGGTAACCTTCCACCTTTGAAGTAAAAGTGTAGCCAGAACTTCTCATAGTCAAAGGAACCAGATGCTGGTAGTGATAGATCTATACTATACAGTAAGATAGGTCCTTGTCTGGCCTCCATTTCCCCCCCCCCAAGATATTTTCTACCTGAAATGTAACAATTTCTGCACTCCTGCCCAATAAATCAAAATGTTTTGTAACTGTTTGAACTTCCTGACCTCTTAAGAATGTTCTGTTAGAGCCTCTCCTCTCAGGAATGTTCCCTTGGCTCATGCCACCCTCAGAGATGTTCCCTTGGCTCATCCCACTCTCAGAGATGTTCTTTAACTCTGTCCCCTGCCTCAGTGAGCACTCTCTCCTACCTATGAACCCTCTATAAGGAGGATCTCATTTCTGGTGAAGGGCTCAGACTTTGGGATACAAATTCCACTGATCCCAGTGGTGTCATAAAATGTTCTCCACCACTGGATTTTCAAGTCATTCGTACATTTTTGAGGGTAAATTCTCTTTTGAAAAAATTTTATATATTTCTTGCATTAAAAGATAGGCTTCTTATGGCATATATATATATATATATATATATGAAGTAGCTGAAAGCCAGTGCCTCTTAAACTATTTTTATTATGTTACATAGATCATATTTGCTCATGGATTAATTATCTAATGTTAGGCAAATGACCAAACCTGAACATAGCATGGCATGTCACTCAACTGACAATTAACATGGCTTTATTGTGGCATCTAAGCTTCCTTGCCAGCTGGATTGGCTTGAGGGCTTCTTAGAAAAGCACGATTTTTGGTGTGCTTAATGAGCATGAGGAAGTGATCTTGTCTCTCTGCCTTCCTCTCTGGCACTGTTTCCCTGCTCTACTTCCCAGCCTCCAGGAACTAAGCCAATCTGTGCCACTATGCCTTTTCACCACAGCGTTTCTGCCCGGTGACCATGGTTTGAATCCTTTGAAATCATGAGCCAAATTAAACTTTTCTTCCTTTAAATCATCCAAGTATTTGATCCCAGCAACTAAACACAAACACGACCCAATATAAAAGAAGAGGTAACTACAAGTGATTTGACAATCATGGGCAATCTTCGTGTTTTATATTGGGATAAATGTCATTTCCTAACTTTCTTTGTATTCCATTGAACTTTTCTCTTTTGAAAATTTTTATATATCCCATAGACAAATCTATTTCATGTTAAAATGCCTTTCCAAATTTACAAATTGTTTTTTTACTTTCTTTATAACTCATTTTGATGAACCAAAATTCTAATCATGCAAATAATCATGATTCATGTTGATTTATTTTACTTCTTGTATACCTTATTGTTTAAATACCATTTCATCTTTTAGTTATTAAATACATATTCATATACATTTTTCAAGGAAGTCTAATATTCTCAATTAGTATATTTGTATACTTGGAAATGATTTTTTGAATAAGCATATGAAGATAATTCACCAGTTTAGAATAAATACATGTTTTTTGAAAGAACCACAGAAAACAATAACTTTAATGAAAAAATAATAATCTTTATCCAACTTTTTTTTTTGAGACAGGGTCTCGCTTTGTAGTTAAGGCTGGCCCTGAGTTCACTATGGAGGGCAGGCAAGCCTCGAACTCAGCAATCCTCCTGCCTCTGCCTCTTGAGTGCTGGGATTATAGGCGTGAGCCACCATACCCAGCTATCAAATTTTTACATAGAGTAAAAAATGCCAAATCTTAAAAAAATGCTAATAGAATTTTTAAAAAGCCACAAGCTGGGAGAAAAATATTTATAATACCCTCACTTAACAGTAGTTGCATATAAAATTTATGTGAAAGTAAGAACTCTTACCATTCAATGCACAGGTAAACAACTCAATTTGTGGAGGAGGAATAGGCAAATAATTTCACACCAACTTTATATTCAATATTCTTTATACTTATGATTAAATGACAAATTTTTCATCTATTGAGAAATAAATATAATAAAAAATAAATAAGTACTTATTGAATAAGTTACTATTTGGCCAGGTTTTGTGAATCACATGAAAAGTACCAATTGGAAAATCTCTAAAGCAAATATAAAGTCTCAGGTAAAAATATTTTCCTAAATTAATATGCATATTTAAAGTGTGCTTCAAATAACATATATTTATGCATCAATTTGTGTTAAAATCATGCTGCCTGAAGGTAATTCTTTCTCTTGAATATCAGGAATAACCAACAACTATGTGTATTCTAAAAATTTCAAAAAAAAGTCTTTAAATACATATGTCTTTTATTGTATGAATTACTCTTCAAACACTACAGATACAATGTTCAAGATTCATATTAAAAGATTTTTTTTCTTGACTACAGTAGTTTCATTTTTTAAAAAAATAATTTAATTTATTGGTGTTTGCATGGTCATAATTTGCTGAGAAAAGCAGGCTGAAATGGGTCAAAAGATAAATAACTGTGAATCAAGATGAATAAATGAAAGATAAGGTTGTCTGAAGAGTTAGAATATTCTCTCTCCTGGAGCTATTTATTTATATCCCAAAGTATAATGGATTTAAAGACTTTACCATCCTGCAGCAGAGAACCTGTTCACACTAGAAAACTTAGATCTTGCCTAGTCAAGTAGCTTAGGCTGTAATACCAGCTCTCAAGGAACTGGCGGGGCAGGGCACGAGGACTTCCCGGTGAGCCAGGGAATCAGTTCAAAGCAAGGCTGAACTGCGTGATGAGAGTTTGTCTCCAAAAACAAAAAATGCCCAAAGCAAAACAAAACAAAAAAAAAAAAAAACAGACAAACAAAAAACTGAGCTCTTTCCTCTACTGGCTCCTTTCTCACTCTCCTCTTACAGTGTCCCTCTGTTCTTTCTCCTATTGCGACCCTTCCAATTCTCTCTCTCTCTCTCTCCCTCTCTCTCTCCCTCTCTCCCTCTCTCCCTCTCTCTCCCTCTCTCTCCCTCTCTCTCCCTCTCTCTCTCCCTCTCTCCCTCTCTCTCTCCCCCTCCCTCCCTCC